>JAMKCH010019701.1:0-95558 GCA_023653785.1 Ophioderma brevispina
GTTCTCTACCAGGATTGCTGACGACACCGACCACTTTTCAATCTTGTGCAGAAGATAGCATCCGGTGGAAAATTTATAGAATTCGGATCTTGCAAATTAATGAGTGATTTTGTTAGTATGAATTGCAAATAAGATGAAAATATATCGGAAGACCATATTTTTGGCAGCCCAATTGTTTGCAGCCTCAATTTTTCTTCTTGTCGGACTATTGTTATACTTGGAAAATCACACTCCATCCATTTACTGTAATGTTAATCAGCAAATGGTGTGTATACTTTGTTCCTCACCAAATAGACAAGAATCTTCATTCCGAAATGATATAGAATAATGCTAATGAGAGCGCAACTGCAAGCAAACACTACCACAGCAGACGCAGTGTGTGATGTACGCACGCCACATACTTGTGGTAAGAGGCATGCATGTAAATTTGAAAGATACGAAAAAGTAGGTTTTCGATCAGTATTGTGCAAGTTGATAGTTTTGAAAGTTTTTAAAATTATACCTTGCTTGTAAAAAAAAAAAAAATGAAAACTAAAAACCAAAAGTTGCACTTTACGAATTTTCAATGGCAGCAGTGTACTGCAACACAAACACATGGGCCATAATTCATATTGGCAAGTAGGTTGGGCTTACTCATTAGTCGGAAAAAACCTCTGGGTAAAATTAATATACACAGATCCAGCATTGTACCACCACGGGACCATCAAAACTCCAAAAGTGGCAACTTTGAGTTAAGAGGTTTTTGTTTCTTTTGGGCTTTCTATCTCAGTCATTTACATGCATGGTGTACAATGAAAGTAAGACTAGCCAACAAAATGTTTATTTCAAAAAACTTTCAAAAATTTCTGTTAATACCCAATTCCCCTACCCAAAAGGCATGTATAATAAAAAATCCATCAACAGGCACATAAACAATATACAAACATGTAAATTAATACTAATAGGCAGACAGAAGGAAAAGATATGCAACAGGACAGATTCAACAATTACAACCCATAGCTCTGCAGAATTCAGATGCGGTGCTAATAATAAAAATCTGCATTTTCGTGACATGGACATTATGATCCCAATATTTATGAAGTGTTAAGGCCAGGGCCATCACATTGTGCACATAAAAGTCTATATTTTCCACAGTATAGTACACAGCTGGGCATTAAACCTCGAATTCATCAAAAAATAGGGCATAGGCACATTTTAATCAGCACTTATGGAAACATGTGTGCCACAGAGATGTAACAGAGAGTAGTCCCATTCTGAAAAATTCAAATTTGAACCGACGGCAAGGTCAACTTTTAGAGATCATCCGGCAGGTCCAGAAAACGTATTTTTTACGTGATTTAAGGTACAAGACCCCCTTCTCCAAAATAATTGGTACTTAAAACGTGGTTTTGAGGCAGTTCTACATTATCAGTTAACAATTTGGATATCGAAAGGGAACAAAAAATGTTAAATTTTTTTTTATCTTTATGGCAAAATCGGAAATTTCGGAAAAAGTGCCTTTTGGTGGCCAAAATAACACTAATAGGGCGATGACGTTATTGGGATATTGTCAGAGGTGTATTGAGTCAATCCTACCGGTTTGGGGTAATTACCTCAATAGGTCATGTGATCCAAGAAAAAATTCAGAGTCTTAACTCATAAAAACAACCCTGACTTATACAGTCATTTTAGCCCACAAGGTTCTACTACTTACAATTTTTTAGTGATAGTTGAAATCCTTGGGTTCTGTAAATCTTAAAACACTTATCCCCGTACTGACCGTGTTTAGTACAGTACATTATCTTATGGAATTGATTCAAAACACCCTCTGGGACAGTGTTGAAGCCCCTGTTAGAAACTTCTTGGCAAAAAAAAAACTCTAAACCAACATTTTGTTTGATTATTAATGATTAATCGATTTCACTGTAGGCAAAACTGTTTTATTGACCATGAATACATGACCCTAATTTCTCAAAAAAAATGTCACGAATTCCCTAAATGTACGTAAAATAAATTAAAGTTTTGAAACTTCATTAATGTTTTAAAACAAAAATTAAATAAAATTCAAAATTAAACAAAAAAAAGTTTCGTCTAACCAGTGGCCATAGGCAGGGATTTATTTTGGGGGTGGATGTTGTTCTTGTAAAAGTGGACCTAATCCCCTAAAATGGTTCTTGTTTGGGCTTTGTTTTAAACATCTCAACACCAAAAAGTGGACTTTCTTGTCAACGTGTTCTCTAAGTGTGGACCTTTTTATCAAACAAATATAGCAAGGTGGATTTTTCTCTTTTGTGGATTTTATTTATTGGGGGGGGGGGGTGGGTGATGAACCCCGGCGTAGGGCCCGTGACTGGCCAATCCCAAAATGTAAAAAAACAATTTTTGGCCTTATTTGCAAGTAATGTACTAAGTTGTTCAGCCTCTTACTTGCTTGTAACCCCTCGCAAAATTTGGTAATGTCAGTAAAGGCAGCCTCCTATTAAACCTTCTTTTTTCTTTTTACTAAATCCGCTCCAAAATATATTTAACACTAACAAAAGGAGTATTGAACCCTGATGTTCAGCAATGTTTTTTATGTTGAAAATATGTGAATATTGCCATGTTATGATTATTTTAACCTATATTATTCTATAACTTTGTGAAAATTATGATGCCAATGCTTATACATATTGAAATATATCGTAATTAAGTGATTGAGTATTGATAGTTTTTACTATATTAACATGGGGCAAAAAGAAAACAGGTGATATGCATGATATAACACAAATACTGCCTGCCTCACATTTGTGCAATAGCAAAAATATATCATTCGGTAATTTTGACTGTTTCGTTGGAGAAGTCATGAGTCAATTTAACCTCATGATTAGTTTTTAAGTGGGATGGCCCAAGTTAAGAACAAGGAGTTTCATCTTAATAGATTGGGCTTCACCCCAAAACCCCATCTGTAAATTTTCGCCCCGATATTTCAATCCGTTTTTGATGCGAGAGCTAAAAACATGATTTGTAAGCCCCATTAGTACTGTGGTAAAATTAATATTTGTCGATCAAAATGGTCACATTTTCGCTCGATACTTCCAACCAAACATCCCTTTGGCTCTATAGATTTCACAGGGTAATGAAACAAGATAGCTTTTCTTCCGTACCAAAATGTTGACCACTTCCGGAAATTTGGGGCTTCTTGGGACAGCTATAGCAATCGGGCCATGGTTAATATCACACTCTGTCATTCATTTTGTACACTTTCTTATTTTTGTAAGTTTTTATGAAAAAAAATGGTGTGGTTATGGTTATGGCCGAAACTCAAACTAACTATTTTTTTGTAATTTAAACCAATTCACAATTTTTCCTGATTTTGTTTCGAGGGTCAGAACCCATTGTTTAACAGCTTTGTCAATCCATATCAAGCGGGATTCGTATTACTAGGATTAATATCGTAATACGGGGCGCCCTAATCCCACAGTCTGTCTTACCTGTTACACACATACAGGATTGAATTTAATATGCATTATTCCTCCACAAGGTAGAAAACATGTACCACAGTAATCAATAGCTGACAATATGTTACTGGAAGCAGCTAGCTCGGCAACACATAGGGGTAAGAAATCATACCGAGCGACATAGTAAACTCTCTTCATGATAACATCAAAGTTATATACACAGAATCCACTGATGACTAAGAACACAAGGGTTACATTGAACAATAACAGACAAACCACGTGCCGTCAAAGTTCACTAAGTGTTGAAATTTTCCTTGACATACGACTTTTTACTTCCTTCATAGTTCCTCCTTGTGAATTCAGGAAATTCGCGCTCAACTTCCTTGATGACCAATCGTCCGCATGCCCCATTCATGTTTTTTCATTTGGGCCCATTTGTGTTTATTTATGGCGAAATGCACTCTAGGATATGCCAATGTGAAATGGTGTGAGTCAAACCTCACAAGATTCCCATGTGCTATTTTTCTTCGCCTTTAGTAACTGAATCCTGGTGCTTTTTGGTACAACATGAGGCTTTTCATGCTCCAATATGTTGCTCACAATAACAGTTAGGCCTACCCCCAGCTTACTCAAAGATTTGGTGGTAAATAAAAAGGTTTTTCACATGACAACCATAATGCTCACATGATTATGTTTTCTTGTTTCTAGAATAAATCAAAAATAAACAGATCAATGGAACGATAATATGAAAACTATTTTGGTTGGTTGTAAAGAAATTTACTTGCACAACAGAATTGCTAAAATTATGGAACTTTTAAAAACTTTAACCCTAATCTTCCTAGGAGGAAGAGGAAGAATGAGGAAGAGGGGAAGAAGAAAAGTCACAGATTTGGGTTGGTCTCGACCAGGGGACCCATGACGGGGAATAATACACTACGACGGTGTCATGGCCAGCAATTTCATCCCATATGTGTCTGTTTGATGACGTTATCGCTACCTCCGGGACTAGTGCATTGTTTTTCATTCAGTGCTGTGGGATTTTGTTGGTCAGTGCTCTTAGGTTAATATAAGTGCACTTAATTTGGGCAGCTTTACCGGAGGGAGCTTGGAGAAGGGGGTCAAGGTTATACAGGAATAGGCTATATACACTCATGCATTTCTGCATTGATGAATACCCATAATATATAATTGGGAATATAATAATAAATACCAATTCATAGGAGGATGCACATGGGTACACATGTCCTTCTCCACTCCAGTTCGTGTACTTAATAGCAAACATCTATAAACAAACCATTTTTTTTTTTTTTTTTTTTTTTTTTAATGGACTGTACTCAATTACATCTTTGCGACATTGGACAATAACGAGGCAGCTGGCTATCCGGACCAATGGTCAGAACAACACTTGCTTTTAAGCAAATTAAAATGTTCGGAGGTCACAAGGCTAATTGTTGATGAATTCAGATGATTTCGAAGAAAAAAAATGTCTTAGCATGCTCTCCAGAGCCATTTTTTTAATGAAAGGTCATCAACGACTTTACTTCTGGAAGCTCAAGTCAAGGTCAGTGTCTTTTCCTACAAATAAACAAATTCATTTGGCAAGCAATTTCACAAATTGTGTGAGATGCTGAGATTTTACAACATGAAATTGCGGCTAATTTATGTGAATATCTGGGATATACTTCAACAGTTTCATGAAATTAGCTTGCCATGAACATAGCAGCAATTGACAATTGCAAAAAAAAAAAAAAAAAAATAAAGTAAATAAACCAAATTATACATATAATAAAATTAAAAAAAACATGTTCTTTCATCAGCTCAGGCATAACAACATACGTGTTAGTTTGGTAAATTATGAGAATGTTGAAATATTTTTAGCTTTGTAATTCCGTAAAAAACTACTATACAAAACTTGCAATGTTCGGGTAAAATTATAAATCACAATTACTCTATAGTATGGTTAGTTCAGGTGCTTTTAAATTGGATACTTGCGCCAGCTTTATTGATTGTATTGTTAATATAAAGTTGTGCAGGGCTTTATGCAGGATTGATTTTTGGGGGGGGGGTGCGGTGACTTCGTACAAAGTGGACCTTTTTTTGGTTAAAAACTGGACCTAACCCACCTAAAATTGTCCTTTTTTGGACTTTTTGAACATCTCATCACCAAAAAGGGGGACTGTTCTGTCAAAATTTCTCTATATATTTTAGACCCAAATTTATCAAAAGATTCAGCAAAAAGTAGGCCTTTGGCCCCTTGTGGAATTGGGGGGTGGGCGCGACCGCACCCACTGCACCCCCCCTGCGGATGAGCTCGAGTTTGTGTCTTAAAACCACACATAACCCACGTTTAGAGCGGTCGAGCCTTGAAAAGTGCTTAGGTTTTCGAGTTACCCCTCCCCACGTTACAACAAAACACAACCACCTTGTATTTGAAGGATAAATATAAAGATTTAAAGAAAAATGATGGTTGTGTGAAATATTGGTGGCAGGGATGATTCTTGCCGAGAAAAATGAAATTGGGCTGCAAGGTTTAGCGAAATTATTATTATTTTTATTTTTTAAGGGAAAAATAAATCGTATTTTGATGGTATCATTTTTGTTATTAGATAGGTTTTATACGTTGCATAAAGGGCTCAGGTAATACTCATTTTGGTGACACGTGATAAAAAGGATGCTTTTAGGGAAAAAGGTTGATTTTGGGGCTAAAAGTCAATGACCCTTAAATTGATAAAACAGTGAAATCTAATATAAATGTCAGAGATATAGTATTGCATGAGATTAAAATTGTTTTGCTAAAAAAAATTAATAACATCTTGACTATTCTTACAGTTTTTAGCTCAAAAACGTGATTTTTGACCCAAAAAACCACCTGCCACCAAAGTTTTGAACCACAACCATCATTTTTTAAAATTATTTAATTACTATCTTTCGAATAAGTGGTTGCGTTTTGTTGTACCTATTTGAGTTGGTTGTCGACATTTTTGCAGTCCAAACCGCTTCCACTACTTGCCAATCAAAAGTGCAGACCATGGTCCTCAGCACTAATAGCCGCTTCACCCAGATTTACCGTAATAGTCAATATTGTGTTATCAGCAAAAGCGAAAAACCATTGTTCTTATCTAAACCCACTCTACCTTGTGAAATCTTAGGCTAAAGATGTTTGGTTTTGGATTTATGAGCGAAAGAATGTTTCCCATTTTGGATTGACCAATATAACTTTACAGTACCTATGGGATTACAAAATCACGTTTGTATCATGATTTACCGATAGGGGTTTGGGTTAAGGTCATTCAATCAAAATGAAAACTTTATACACTTAAATTGGGTCCACCCCTTTTTACCACCGAGGGAGAGGAGAAGGGGTGGGCCAAAGTGTCTCTCCTATCCTAAACTGAGATGGTGACCGAGCATTAACACTGGCAAGAAAATCTTGATGGGGGAATTCCTGGCACCTCCCAGCAAACGATGTGCGTTTTTTTGTTACTCTTGAATTTTGTTTCATCTCATGTGAGTTGTTTTTGAACTTCATTAACCCCGCTGACCCCCTTTCTTACAGTACCTCTGATTGGCTCTTAACATGACATAACCTCTGAGTAACCACTCAAAATATACCTTCATATTTCTGTACATACTTTATTAAAGCATTTCCCTGTTCTCTGATGGGTTAATTATATCAACCCATGAATACCCAATCAATTTTCCTGGTAGTACCCAAGGGAGTTAATTTAGTTAAAGGGGCATTTTCTTTATTCCACAGCCTCTCCCCCCCCCCCCCCCCGACTTACCTAAAAAATGTTGAGATTTTTTAGTCTCTGAACCGTTAGCCTTAGTTATCCCCGGGTCCCAATCTTACGTGCAATTCGGTATCGACTCTAGACGAATTCGCAATTTGTATTTTCTGTCCGTCAATGGACAAACATTTACAGCACGGTGGCCTATTGAACTGTGGGAAACGACTATTGCTCATAACACCAAACCCGGCAAGATTGGGATCAGCTCAAATTTTGGGAATAAGCTTTCTTCTCTTAATGAATCGAGTGATCAATGAATAAAACAGAAAGGGTTGGAATCACGACAATGCACCTTAAGTCCCGAAATCAATCCACAATTCTGAAACGGATTGAAATTCCTGGCCACTAAACACTGTTGATTATGCTGATCATTACCTACACCAAATAACGTCACACCCGCCATAATTCATTTATTTTTCATGAATATATGCTAGATTTTCTGCCGTGACTTTCCACGTTCATGGTAAACCCTGGGGTTTAATTTTATAATTAAAGTTAGGATTTACTACGGTGTACCCAGAATTGCAAGTTTTGAGGCGGCGAAGTTAAAATCTGGTGTTATTGGAACCAGACTTATCCTCTCTCAGACTCTATCTTCAAGTAGGATTATTATTTATCAAATGGCCTGTGTGTATACCCTGGCTACATACTGTGCTAGATAAACAACGCAGTTCTCGAACCACAAAGGTTCCCCCGCCCAGTGTCAGTCGCTAAATAACAGAAGCAACAATTTTAAGATCACAGGAAGAATTGTGATCGAAATAAGTGGTTCTTGAACGACTGTGGCTTTCCATTGACATGACCTTCAAAATTATTTGGCAGTGAACTAACATGTTTACCACATGCACCAAGTTTCAACCTCCTACCACCTGATAGTGATGACTGAATTGACCACCATATGACCTTCAAAAATTTTGGCATTGAATGTTGACCACATTCACTAGGGTTGATGACCATACAACCATGTGGCAAAGATTTGACCCTTGAATGACCTTGAAAGGAGACTACAACATTTTTGACCCACTGAATGTTGACCACACCCACCAATTTCAATCCTCCAACCACATGTGTATGGATTTGACCTGGATGACCTCAGAGAACCTTGAAATGACCTTCATCAAAAGTTGGTACTGACTGTTGACCTATACCCACCAATTTTCATAATCCTACAACAAGTGAATTGACCATCTGGATGACCCTCGGAGACCTTGAAATGACCTTCAAAAAATGTTTGGTACTGAATGTTGACCCATAACACCAATTTTCTACTCCTACCACGTGATTTGACCGTGGATGACCTCGGATGACCTTGAAAGAACTTCAAATGTTGGTAGAATGTTGACCCCATACACCACAATGTTAATACTCTCTACCAAAAGTGATTTGACCTGGATGAACCTCGCTGACCTTGAAATGACCTTCAAATCTTGGGCCCCACGAATGTTGAACCACACCCACCAAGTTTAAATAATCCTACCACAAACAGAGAAGTGTCTACGCATTTAAACTCCATTTTGGTAGTTTTGACTCATTGCAAGCTTGACCAATGCCAAATGCCCCTCCTCCGAACTCATACGCAGCCTACTTGAGTGACATCGATGGTGCGAAGATGAACACCCATACTTGATAAATCAAAAGTATCGTGTTGACAACGTTTATATAGCGATTTAGCCATATTTTTGCCCATATTGACCCTATTTTTGCCCATATTTACCCTATTTTTGACCACATTTGAACTTTGACCGGTCACATGACCCACTTGGCGATCCTACCCACCGCCTACTTGAGATACATCTCTGTTGCAAAGATGGACTTCCACACTTGCTTAGTTCCAAAGATATCGTGTGGGACGCGCACACACCACACACACACACGGACGGCTACCATTTCTATAGTCCCCCTTCGCCCAAAAAGTTGGCGGGGGACCATAAAAGCCGTATAAACCAAGTGCGTAATAACACAGTTTGTAACTCTGCTTTGCACCCCCCTTTAAGGTTAGGTTACGGGGTAGGTTTTTGGATGGGTGGTGACGGTTATTGTTAGGAGTAGATGTCTAGGGTTAGGTGATGGATCGATAAGTTTAAACAAGACTTGGGGTAAAGGTGTAGTTGTGGTCCTTCCTACGTGGATTGATGTCAAAGGCCATAGACCAAGGCAAAGGTCCATCTGCGGTCATGTTGTCTGTTATTGTGTGTGTTCCAGTTTGGTTAGGTTTCTTTTTCACGCTTGTTCGAAAGTTTAAGTGCGATTTTTAAAACCAGACTTGGGGTTAAGGTGCAATATTTAAGCTGCTTTTCTTTTCTTTTTGCACCACTACATGACATAATCTACTCATTTTGATTAGGGACACGCGCCTTGCATTTTTGTCAGGTTAACATGATAAATGCCTATTTTGGACAGTGAGGGTCTTTACATTTAATCCATAAAATCATCCACAAAGGTGTACATCCCCCCATTTTGACTTTTCTTTAAAAACTTGAGCAAAACATTGGAAAGTTATGATGTATAGAGCATGCCTCTGTTTGCTTCGTACGTACCCTAATTACCGAAAATTGCTGTAAGTGCACATACCCCTCTATGTAGTCAGTAGCAAATGCCACGGCCTACCAAAGGGAAGCAAAAAAAAGGATAGAAATTGTGATGCATGTTTCTGTCTACAAATTTTTCTGTTGCAGTGTGGCAGTAAAATGGTACATGCAGTATTCATAGTTGAAATAATCACCCCACGGTACTTGTTAACAAACTGTACCCAGCCTTTCTGTAATGTTTATTTGCCATGCGCAGTTGAGACTATAGCCAATATCAGTCATTTATTTTTCAAAATTAGTTGGTCCACACTGCGAGTTGACGATCATATACAAATTATATTATACATCAGCAGATTAATTGTACATTGGAGGTTAAATAAACTTGATCGATCGATTGATTGATTGATTACCATTAACATGTGAAAAGAGACATTAAAACATTTCACAAGTGGTGTAAACAGGTTATAACAACGACTATGCACAGTCAGTTACGAAATCCTAATGGTAAAACTCAACCATTAGCTATAACTCTTAACTACCAACCATAAAACTTAACCCAGTGTCCCTAAACACTAATCCTTACACTTCAGTTAAACATAACTTTAATCCCTAAAACCAACTCTGCATTGACCCTAGTAAAAGTTGCGATCCTGACTTTATTCGCAAAAATCACCTGGGTTAAAGACACCATCATTGATTCACCCCAAAGAGTCAAAATATTTGAAATTTGCAGAAATAGTTTAAATTGAAGAATAAGTCTGTATAATTCTCATAAGTTACTTTTTCTAACTGAAGAATTGAGAGAAAAGGAAGAAATGGTAGTCTTCAAAGATATGACTCTCCATTGAATTACGTGTTGCAGTAAGTGTCCGTACGGACAGTAATGACTAAAATATCAGATTTTGTGCTTATTAGGCTGCTTCTGGCCTTATCATTTGCAGGATATGTTAGGGTACTTGTACTTGTTGCAGACATGCAAAAGTCTGATTTTTAATAATTTTTTCGATTTTATGATAAAGAAAATTACTGATAGCGCCTTTAAATAAATGATGTTTTCGGATAGGTCTTTAACAATTTCCAATGCAGACAATCAATTTTGTTTATGATTTGAATATCAATAGTGGCTAAACCTGAAAACAGAATGTCATCATAATTCGTCAGCTGTGTCACATAGTGACGTATTTGACATTTTGAGAAATTTGGCATATATTTTTGTTTTGTACTACTCAACAAATGCACCAAATTTTAAACCTCAAAGTGGCTTAATTAGTAAAATATTAACTAATTATGACATATTTGGAATATGTTTAATTGTCCGCATTACATAACGACATATTTGTCGAAAATCTATTCAGTGCAGGCCCTGGGTGAAGGCCCAAAGCATCATATCTGCATTTTGATTTGCCGTTTCACATAGTGACGTATTTGTGCAAACGCATCACATTACGACATATTTTCACGACACATTTGTTATTTACACATTGAAATTGGTACTTTGTCGTTTTCACATAGTGACATACTTTATTTAACATAATTTTTTCAACAATCTAAATAAATTGTAAGTTGATTACTCTCTAAATGCAAAAGAGTGAATTTCACTCTTTTAGAGTGACTACAGGGCCCACTCTGAAAAGAGTGAAATTTCACACCTTTCAAAGAACACTTTTTGGCAGGGCAGGAAAAAATGCATATTTCCCAGGAAGATAGTCACATTTCTCATAGATTTCCCACCGTTTTTTTTTATGTATTTCTTAATCTGAAAAGACAAGATTTCCCTCCAAATGGTCAAATTTCCCGGGAAGGAGCTTCATAGATTCCCCACTTTTTCCCACCATGCTTTTTGGGTCAAATTTTATCTTGATAATTGACAAAATGATATCCTTTTATCATTTGTTTAATTATAAAGAGTAAATTTGAGCCAAAAAGTATTCTTTGAAAGGTGTGAAATTCACTCTTTTCAGAGTGGGCCCTGTAGTCACTCTAAAAGAGTGAAATTCACTCTTTTGCATTTAGAGAGTAGTTAAATATATTTGAAATGTAACTTATTTTGGCAATTTTTCACTAATTCACTAATTGAAATATTAAAATTGCAAAATCTTCAAGCCCATTTTTCTCGAAATGCGTATTCTTCAAATATGTCAGTATGTGATGCGGCCAAGGAATATTTTTGTTTTATTCTCATGTGTGCGAAGTATTTTTCTCCAATGGTAATTTAAAAGGATTCACAAATTGTATCTCTGGACTCCATGTTTATTCTCGACCAATTTCACCTTTCCATTACTAAGAAATACCCTGGAAAAAGAGCAACAGCATTGTCATTACCATGGAAACCAAGATATGGACGATATCTGAACTTTTTATGGTCATTCACAAACAGCAGGCATACCATTGCAACACAGCTCATCTCTATATCGAAGGTTGATTGCAAGAAGGCCCCATCTGCAATAGCTGCCATTTGTCAATTGTGTACTTATTAAGTGTTATTCCTGCCAAATCTAACACCTGGCAGCTATTGCAGTTTGAGCCTTTTTGCCCTTAAAGGAAATATGTCATGATTCTGAATATTTGGAAAATTTGGTATGGATGGAAAGCTTAAGTAACGTAGATTACATATAAATCAAAATAAGTTGAAAATTGTCCACATTTGTTGAGTATTTTGCCCTTTTAATTTCCCGCCCAATAGCTTACTCGAAAACGATTCCGACAAATCCACATCGCAGGCAAATGGTGACGTCAAAGTGATGACCATCCATAATTTACGTCGTTGTGACCATCATATCGCAGTGTTGCCACTTCAATAATAATTAAACACAACGAAATGAAACAAAATATGTCATTCTGTAACTTTTTTTTCTAATTTTATTATTACTTTCATTAATCCATCAACATAACAGTGTCAGCAATAACAATTCGAGTAAACACGATGTTTTGGTCATCACTTTGACGTCACGAGTTGGGCGCTTTTGATCAATGAAGCCGTGGCGAAAAATCCGCCCGTTTTCTTCGTATGTCAAAAAAAAAAAAAAGCAAAAATTAAAATGTCTCTATTTTGTTAATTTTACATCAAATTGTATTATTTTTTCGGGAATTTGTGATGTATGTACATATATTTTATGAATGTAAGTCGAACTGAGCTTGACAAAAATCTTGACATATTTCCTTTAACCCTTGATATAGGCAAAAAAAAAAAAAAAAAAAAAAAAAAAAAAAAAAAAAAAAAAAAAAAAAAAAAAAAAAAAAAAAAAAAGCAAAAATCATGCTAAATCAGCCGTTTTTTAGCCCTCTGACCGGGAAAAATTGGCCTTTTGATCCCCCTAGGAGGGAAAATTTCCCAAGACTGGGAAATTTGCCCCTTCAGAGCGGATAGGCCCGATACGCCACTGCACCTCACAGTGTGTTAAATGATTAGCTTTTCTACTGATGGTTTTTGGTTTGTTTTGTTTTGCTTTACGCTTTTGATATAGATGATAATATGACAATATTCCTGCTGAACACAACTGTGCATCAAAGATATATTACTGACTACCAGGGCTTTTGAGTTTGAGGTGGGAGGTTTGAGGAGGAGAGGATTTCCAAAAAAGACTTGGAAGAAGCAAGTGGAGGAGAGTAGGAGGGTTGGGTTGAGGATGGAGGATGCATTGAATCGGGTGAAGAGGAAGGAGGGAGTAAGGGCGGTTGTTGCGAGTGTGAGGTGAATACGGCCACCCCCGTAGATTTAAAACTACTTTTACTACTACCAGACTGGTAATGAACTCGTTAGAATAATATACACACTTGAAGACAAGCAAACTAATTACACCTTATACTGACTAACCTCGCAGCAAATTTTCTCATTGACTGTTGTTCAGTTAATGTGGAAAAATGTTTCTATTCCCCTCCCCAAGGAGGGGGAGGAATTAATTGCCTAATTTGAATCTTTGCAACTTTAGTTTACAGTATAACTTTTAATTTTACTCATCATAATTACAAAAATATACACATTTGAAAGGCAAGCAAATAAATTACAACTTAAACTGACTAACCTCGCATCAAATTTTCTGATTGAAGACACTATCAGTGATTTACCCGAAAGAGTCAAAATATTTGAGATTTGCAGGAATAGCTCAAAAGTGAAGGATTAAGTCTACATTTACAATTTTCATAAGTTGTTTTTTCCTACTGAAAATTGATAGAAAAGGAAGAAAACGGCAGTGTTCAAAGATGCAAATAAATATCCATTCAATATGTGTTGTACTTAAGTGTACGTACGGAGAGTAATGACTGAACTATCCGATTTTGAGGGTGCTTTTGGTCTTATCACTTGCAGGGTATGTTAGCATACCTGTACTTGTTACAAACATGCAAAAATCTGATTTTTGATGATTTTTTTTTCTGATTTATCAAATCACTGATAGTACCTTTAACTGTTGTTCAGCAAACTAACAAGAAAAAAATGCATACAAAATTAATTATTCCATCAACATGTTATTTCTAAAACATAATGGACATGCCATATCAACCTATGACAATAGTACATACAGCTGGAATCATCAGTCCATCACATGAAACAATCATGTTTCATTTAAATAGACTTTCATTCCCAAATTAGAAAGGGGACAGGTGGTATAATTTCACATTGTGGTATGTGATATATTGCGGATAAGCAATTACCATTTTCTAGTTGGAGTCATTCTACTTTGCCAATTTTCTACAGGCAAGCAGTAACTGCACATACCGTATTGTCCGTTGATAGTTTTGAGTAAGCTGCTTAAAGGTACAGATGTGTGATCAAAATGAAAATATCTAAACAAAATGTTTTTGACTTTTCATTAAACACCCAAACATAAGCAATACATTTAAATTTGCCGACATTTATTAACTTCTTGCTAACTCTCAATTGATTACAATTTACCATTACGTCTAGAATATTGGGAAATGTTTTTGGTTTTTAACCACTATTTGACAAGATTGATGGCATAGGTAATTAACAAGAAGATAATCAGACATTGCCAAAAATAGATTACATGTAAACTATCAACAAGAGTGATTTTAGAGTTAACCCAAAAATCAATAAGTGATAATGACGGCATTGACAATGACAGCATTTGGCAAGTTCCACAAATAAAATGTTTTACAGTAATAAAGCACTTTTTCAGTAATTGAAATGGTATCTGTTATCTGATCAAGGACTCTTAGAGACTAGCAACAAGGGGGGGGGGGTATTTGAATAATTTACATATTTTGTTGTGCAATTAAATTATCATTTGTCCATGTTAAATAACATTTCAGTAGGCTTTTCTCAGATGAACTGCCAGGTGCACACCCCCCACACCACTTTTGTTCTGCCGCCGCTGATATCAAGAGTTATATTTTGTTTGTTACTATCTAAACACCTAGACCGATTTAACTCAAAATTTTGAATCAATTGTTTTGGCGATGTTCCTCCAATTAAGAGAGAGAACACATGAAAATTTTGACGATGATCAGGTCACCCACCCTCAAATTCCGATGCTAGCAAATGAACAAAATCAAAATGCCATAACAATCCATCTTTGCTCATTTTTTATTACAGGTTATCAAATAATTATTTGTGCGGCAATAAGATCACTAAAACAATTGCTGCCTATAATTGGAATGGTAGAGTTAGATTTCAAATGAAATTTCCAAATTGACCAATTGATATGAGAGACAGTCTGTTTTATGAAACTGAGAGGCATGGTCTAGCCAGCTTCAAGTGCTTAGAAGTATGAGATTAAACACCCAAACATAAGCAATACATTTACATTTGCTGACATTTATTAGCTTTTTGCTAACTCTTAAATTATTACTATTTACCAATACGTCTAGAATAAATTGGCAAATGTTTTGGGTTTTTAACCACTATTTGACAAGTTCGATGGCATAGGTAATTAACAAGAAGATAATCAAACATTGCCAAAAAGAGATTACATGTAAACTATCAACGAGAGTGATTTTGAAGTTAACCTAAAAATCAATAAGTGATAATGACGGCATTGACAATGACAGCATTTGGTAACTTCCACGAATTTTTTTAATGGTAATAAAGCGCTTTTTCAGTAATTCAAATGATTTCGGATCAAGCTGGGACTCTTAGAGACTAGTAACAAGCGGCAACAGAACACCAGGGGGAGGGTGGCATATGTGATGCGATCTAGGAAAACCCGCCACATGGTGGGAAATTCATATTTTGAGTTTTTACTATCACTGCAGAGTTTGAAATATTAAGTTTCCATAACTGTTTACTTCTTTCTTCTTTGATACACACGTCCAAAGTTACGCCTTATACATTGATCTGACAAAAAATAAAGTACAATATAACAGATTTTAAGCTATTTTCCTTATTTTTTCGAAACTGTCCTGTGCAACATGTGGCGTGTTTTCCCAGATCACATCACATATTTGCATTTTTTGATGTACCTCCTTTATGCATTATCATTTGTTCATGTTAAATAACATATTGGTAGCTTTTCTCAGATGAAGTGCCAAGTGCTCCCTTTCCACTTTCAAAATCATTCTGCCGTCCCTGACATCAACAGTTGTATTTTGCTTGATGCGATGTTAATGTTGTCTTTATAAAACAGATAAAACAACCTCAAGTGTTGCCATCACAAAGAAATAATCAAAACACACAGTAGTAACTGTTATTTCATCTTCAAGTGTATCCTTGCTCACTAACTATACGGAAACATGCTAATCCCCCTCCAATTACAAAGTATGATGTTGAGGCCGGAAGTAAGATGATGCTGGCTTTACATATTCATGTTAGACCAATGAAAAATGAGATGGGGATTCTGAGGAGAACAGAGAGAACAATGATAAGAGCAATGTGTGGTGTGAAGTTGATGGATAGGATGAGAACTGAGGACTTGATGCAGATGTTGGGTTTGGAAGAAGCGATGGACCGTTTGGCGAAGGCGAATAGTGTACGTTGGTACGGGCACGTGCTGAGGAAGGATGACGGGCACGTGCTGAGGAAGGATGACGGGCATGTTTAAGAAGGGCTTTTAAGTTTGAGGTGGGAGGTTTGAGGAGGAGAGGACGTCCAAAGAAGACTTCGAAGAAGCAAGTGGAGGAGGAGAGTAGGAGGGTTGGTTGAAGGTGAAGTGGAAGGAGGGAGTAAGGGCGGTTGCTGCGAGTGTGAGGTGAATCCAACCACCCCGTTCACGGGGACAAAACCGGATTTAAAACTTTGGTTTTACTTCTACTACTACTACCAATAATACCACATTTCCTATGACACATGTTCTCAATTTCAACTGATGTTGAAGTTTTGATATGGGTGGGTTTGTATTAATGAACTAAAATTCCTTCTAAGTTATTTAGCTGGAAATTATATAAGCCTACATGTCGTGAAGTGATGATTTCTTGTAATTAAGATCGGAATCTTTGAAGCAAGAGAAGTACACTATGGAGAGGGCTTTGTATCTGCTGTTAGTTTTACTACAAGGGCCATGCAGGGGGGGTCGGACACGATCTGCTCGATTTGGGCATTGGGGATTTCCAAACGGTCATTTAGGGAATTCTTACGTGTATTTTCTACGGCAGCCTCGGTCCCAGTGACATTGCAAAATCAACTTTTAACCTTCGTTCAATACATCTTAGTAATATCATGATAATTTAAGAAAAAATTATTGAATTCAAAATCCGTCGGGGTTAGTGGATTAACCCCGCTGCAAAATAGTGTAATTTCCAATAACGGTCATTTAGATTTAAATATTTGTGACCAGGCCTAGCCTTAAGTCAAGTCTGTGTGTGACTGTTCGATATGCATAAGAGCGCCCTCCTACCGTTAAGTCTTTGAATAAGATTAGCACTCGGGTAACGCCGGAAGTTGATGCCGTTCTGTTGCTGTTAGGTTGGCATGTCCTACCCCCCCTGAGGGCCATGATCGGATGACAAATAGCCTCATCCCCAGAACCCCAGATTTTACCGGAAATGGTCAAAATTTTGGTATCTGAAGAAAGCTACTTTTCCTCATTTGCCCTGTGTGTGTGTGTGTGTGTGTGTGCGCACGCGTGCATGTGCATATATTCCTCTGCATGTCGGCACCTAAAAGTTGTCATGGTCTACCAAGTTCTACTTTCATAAGTAGTACAGTGGACTAATGAACAGTTACAAGACGTACAGACGAACAAACAGACATAAATCTGTCATAATATAAGCCGTCCAATATTTTTGGAGCCAATCATGAAAATCAGCATGTTGTATTTTAAAATACCATAACCAACACCTGGCAACATTCTAAACCAATTATATGTGTATATGATTTGTTTTATAATTGTCTATTGATAATTAGTAACATAATTACAACAGACAGTATGTCTTGTTCCGTTTTGCATTGTTGCACGCGAACATAATTACAAATGATCATGCAAATCTGCTCACTTTAAGCTAATGTTATAGGTCTCTGGACGCCATCTGATATGCACCACGTGATATAGCCCAACTCATGCATGATGAGAATCTGTTCTCAGTTTCAGTCAAAGCACTACATGAAACTGCTCACACAGATCCCTGACTAGCAATATCCCCGGCAACATTTTGAACAACCGACACAAAAATATCCAACACCGGACTGTAAGATCATTATCTTTAGTCCAACATATCCCCTAGATGATATTGCCCATTTAGCCGACTCCTGGTCATTTCCACACATGAAAACCCTGTAAAAAATCCTGACAAACATTGGAGAATCAGAATGGCCTAGATGGCATACCCCAGGGGCCAGGCTCCCCATTGGCCTGAAATTTGAGGCTATCTGGGTCAGGCAACAAACATTGCCTACTAAGAATTGGCCTGATTGGGCAAATCTCCCACCAATCCCACCGCTCCCTGGACGAGAAAAACGACCTGGTTCGAGTTTCACGCGGCTGACCAAGCAAGTGCGCTAAATGATAAGGATGATGTGGCTTACTAACCAAGTGAAACATATCTCTCACACTTAACCTATCATCTGTGTGGGAGAGAGAAAGAAGGCCACATGAATAATGTGGGACGATTGAGTTAACGAGGTGCTATCACAGCTTGTGCGTTATTTATGAGGCTACTCTAGATTACTAGCCCGAGTGACCATTAGTTAGCATACATTCGAGTCTTATTTTTCCACCGATTGTCACTTTCTGGTTGCTCTAGAATTGAATGCCAGTAATTCTGAAGTCAAATTGCCATAATCAATATTTTGAGGGTTTAAGACACTAAGGTCTCATCTGCAATATTTGCTCTTTGTTAATTTTTTTTAATCAAATGAATAAACATGCCACCAAATTTTGGTCTGCAACTCTTGTGATCGTTCCTCAGTTGATGCAGTCATCCAAGGATTTTGGACAAGAAGGCCCCATCTGCAATGGCTGCTCTGTGTTACTGTTTTTTTTAATCAAATGTGTAACTTGCCAAATTGATGCAGTCACCCAAAGATTTATGGCAAGAAACCACCATCTGCACTAGCTGCTCTGCATTTTTCTTTTATTTTTTAATCAAATGTGTAACTTTCCAAATGAAGCAGTTATCCAAGGGTTTAGGGCAAGAAGGCAACATCTCCAAAAGCTGCTCTGTGCTACCGTTTTGTTTCTTTTTTATTTTAAATCAAATGTGTAACTTGCCAAATGATGCAGTCAACCAAGGGTTTAGGGCAAAACAAGGCACCATCTGCAAATGCTCTGTGCTTCTGTCTTTTAATCAAATGCATAACTTGTCAAAATCTCTGGTCAGCAAGTGTGATGGTTCTTCAGTTGATGCAGTCATCCAAGGGTTAGGACAATAAGGCCCCCCATCTCTTTGTTACTTTTTTTTTCATTAAGTGCTCGACATGCCAAATCTATGGTCAGCAACTCATGTGATGGTTCCTCAAACCTTTTCTGGGTCAGCACCTTGAGATGGTTCCTCAGTTGATGTAGTCACTAAGGTCCGTATGTACAGAAAGAGTTAGACCTGGTTTAAGTGAAATTTTGTCCCACCAGAAAAGACATTTTCCTTTACACTAACACTAGGTATTTTGTATTTATTTTGAAATTTGCATTTAAATCTTTAAAATTTGCTAGGTACTTTACTAAGAAAGTGTGAATAACTATCAATTTGAGAGGCAAAACTAATTCTGACTTAGACCGGGTCTAACTTTAAACCTGGTCTAACTCTTTGTGCATACGGACCTAAGGGTTTAAAAAGCAAGAACTAAGAAGACCCATCTGTAAAGCTGCCTTCTGTTATTTTTTCAATCAAGTGCTCAACAAGACAAATCTCTGGCCAGTAACTCTTGATTCTGAGATGGTTCTTTGGTTGATGCTGCAGCCGTGAGTTTAGAACAAGGCGCGGTTCCAATTGCAATAGTCTTTTTCCAAATCAAGCGCTCAACATGCCAATTGTGGTTGTTTCTTTGGTTGATGCAAACTTAGGAACAGCCTCACAACCCACATAATTTTGAAATTGACATTTTACATCAACTTCCTCATTCTTTAATTACACATATCTAAAAATATGCAAAACCTGGCAGCCATTGCACAAGGGCCATAACCTTATATTTTTTCCCATTTACCCTTTCCAATTGATCTAAAAGGAGGACAGGATCATCAATGAAAATTTGTGGAACACTTAATTACTACCAAAAACACCTGTCTGTTTTGATGTGAAAGAAGTTAATGGATGACCATCACCATGATCACTGTATATTGTAAGGCCACACAGAAAATATCTTTAGTTGGTCTTGTGGATCTGGCTTAAAAAAATATACCTGAACATTGTAACCAAAGCATTGTTATAACCCTAAGCCCCAAAACTATCTTTTACATTACAGTACCAAACACAAAATACTACTGCACTGAGAACAAAAAATGCATCCTCTTTTTCCTTCTTTCTGTGTGGTTTTCCTCTTCTTGTAGCTGAAACAAATAGTTATACTCATCTCAGGTCAGTTCTTAGTATTTTGTAGTACTTCGTACTGTTAGGGTTATTTCATTTTTTTATACTTAAAACACTTATTTTATCTTTGGTCATTCACTTTTTACTACAACCCACCCTTCGTAGCGATATTAGATTGAAAGTTACATCTTTGTACATACATGTACTACATGTAAAAACAGAGGGTGTTTTGAGTCAATCCCACAATGCACCAGTTTTTGGAAATTTCACTCCAATAAGGTCATGTGATCCCACAAAACTCATATTCTTAACACATAAAACTCTGACTTTTATACTCATTTTAGCCCACAAAGGAAATGTTTAGCATGATTATGAAATGTCTTGTGGTCCTCAAACTTTTGGAACTCTTTTTATCCCTAAGTTCCGACGTGGTGAGTTACAGTAGGGTATAGGCACATTGCAATGCATTATGGGATTGATTCAAAACACCCTCTGATATAAAAACTACTAGTAGTGTTTGAAGGTTCAAATATGTTTCTACTACTTTTTGATAAATTAGTACACAGAAGGGGACTTTTTTTAAAGTTCAACATTTCGGTTAGCAGAGGACAACCGAAAATGTATGTTTTTAGGGGTCCTTGAATGGTGTCATAATTTCTCAGGCAAGACCCATGCGTGCAATGTAATATGTTTGAGTCTTAAGATTTAAATAAAGTCCCAAACCCTCCAACTTTGCCTTCTGGGATAATTTTTGACTTAGTTGAAAAACGTTTTTGTTCTTTTAGTAACTCTATCAAACTACAATCACATGTATTGTTTTATTATTGTGATCAAAGCATAATAAAAAAAATGGCACCTGCACAGAGAAGTGCATATCTAGCTGAAATGATTTAAAGTGATTGCAATATACTATTTAAAAACTCTTAAAGGGGGATGGCCCGATTTAAGTCTATAAGTTTTTCATCTTGATAGAATGGCCTTCACCCCAAAACCACATCTGTAAAGTTTCGCGCCGATATTTCAACCCGTTTTGATGTGAGAGCTAAAAACGTGATTTTGCAATCCCCATAGAGTACTGTGTAAAATTAATATTGGTCGACCAAAAAAGGGCACATTTTCTCTCATAACATCCAAACCAAACATCCTTTAGCCCTAAGATTTCACAGAGTAAATGAGAAAAATAGTAGCTTTCTTGTGATACCAAAATTTTGACCACTTCCGGTAAAATCTGGGGTCCCTGGGGACGAGGCTATTACAATCGGACCATGGACCTTTAACACACACACGCACACACACATGCGCGAGTGCACACACACACATGCGCGAGTGCACACACAATCTCATGGTACAAAACTGCATTATTCAGCTATTTCTTACGAAGTTTTATCATCAACTTACACAACTATCTTGTACAGACAATGTACCATTATACATAACACAAATGAAGTTCAGTCTTGCTGTGTATAGCAGTCCTAATTCATCAGCTCAAGTAAGTTAAATAACTATCAAAAGAAGATGTTTAATTGGCAATTAATAAGAACCTTACTCAGGCAGAATGGGTGAATATTATCAGCATGCATGTGTCTACTCTTGTTTTTTTCAACATGAATCACTAAAAATGAATTGTACATGGGGTAATGATATGTAAAAATGCTACTTGGTTCTCTGGGTATATCACGCATGCTTCAGCAAGTGCCAGCAATGCCAACACAACCCCCTTTCTCCTAATACTACTGATGGAGAGGACAAGAAGGCTCTAAGTAAGAGAAAAATCACTTGGAAGAAACTACAACTGAGAGCGAGCTACATCAAAGGTTCCACCCACATATGGGTTATTAAAACACAATGCGGCAAGGCAATGCATGGTGACTTTGTTACCAGATCTAAGACTACAACAATGATACAAACCAAATGTCCATTCCAAGTCACTGCAATCAACTACACACAAATGCATGCCACTCTTAAACAAATGGATTGACGCAACGACTAATTCTCTTGGAAGCTTAAACAGAAGCTTAAGCAGAAGGATGAGCAAACAATGAGAGAGAGAATGAGGTTACTACATAGTCAAACAATGCAGGCTAGGACAGCTAGAAATTCAGATGTTACATTACCTCTGACGTTGTTGGCCTGACCACCATGTGATAACATGTAGCTTTGGCCATCCATTATTGGCCGGGCCCATCGGTATTCCTGACAACAGACACCGAAGGTTCTGCTACTGCACAAATGACAAGAACATGTATTCACCATCGTTACTCCATGCATCCACTCTGGTAAGAGAGTGCAGCCGTTCTCGCTGCAACGCTGGCTGACAATAAAAACTGATGCCTGGTTACCTGGCTACTTTACACTTTTACAGCACTGCTTGGGCTTTGACTTGTAATCACACAGATATGGAATTCACTCAAAATGATAACCTCTTTAAAAGGAGGAAAAAGTGATTGGCAAACTGGGCAAATTTATAACATTTAGGAAAAAAGGCATCTAATTAATTTTAAACAATAATTATGATATCTCCTTTTGCCATGTTTGGTGCTTTCCTCTCTACTTGAGGCCGATTTTTTAAAATTGCTCTGTATATTATAAGTATGGTAGTGCTTTTTTTAAAATTCAAAGCCAATTAGGTGGATGAGGTCAATAAAAGATCTAAGAAATCCAACAAGCAATGGACAGTTCATTTTAATGGTTTCAAAAAATAAGGGCATCAAACAAGTCAGAATATTGTAAAACAATAGGCAAATAGGAAATGTTGCCTATGTTTTCAGGTGAAGCAGAATTCATTTGAAATAAGGGGATGGCAAAGCACAGTTGAGTTTCTTTAATAATATTTGATTAACAAATGTGTTCGATAAAGCCCATCAAGTCGTATACAATTTGTATTTATTTGTGTTTGTTGTTTCCATCAATAGCAGATTCATATAATTTTAAATTTAGAACTAATAAACGTTTACTATAGTTCTTATTAAAATCTTTACTTAGTAGTGGTAGGATTTAATATCTTGAGCAAGACTTTATGCAGAGCAGGAGTATGGACCTAGTAAAACATGATTGTTCACCCCACTGCAACTAAACCAAAGTAAAAAAAAGCAAACACTTAAATTCCTAATGTTACATGGAGACATGTTAACTACACCAGAAAAAAATAGCAAACACTTAAAATTCCCAATGTTACATGGAGACATGTTAACTACACCAGAAAAAATAGCAAACACTTAAAAATTCTCAATGTTGCATGGAGACATTTTAATACCAGAAAAAATAGCAAATGCTTAAAATTCCAAATGTTACAAGGAGACATGTTAACTACACCAGAAAAAAAAAGTTAAAATTCCCAATGTCTAATACATGGAGACACGTTAACTACACCAGAAAAAATAGCAAACACTTAAAATTTCCAATGTTAAATGGAGACATGTTAACTATGTCCAGAAAAAATAGCAAACACTTAAAAATTCCTAATGTTACATGGAGACTGCTACACCAGAAAAAATAGCAAACACTTAAAATTCCCAATGTTACATGGAGACATGTTAATTACACCAGAAAAAATAGCAAACACTTAAAAATTCCTAATGTTACATGGAGACATCCTCAGTGGCGTACCGAGGCAGTTGATCCCGAGGGGCAAAAATTTCCAAGTCGTCCCGCCAGAGGGGACAAAATTTGTAAGTTGTCCCGATGATTTGCTCCAAGTAAGTCTGAATTTGACAAAATGCACGCATAGCGAGCGAAAATCGCCGAATTTACTTTAATTTTGCCCAAATTTAGGCTGAAATTGGTCGAATTTCCTCGAAAAAGGGGGATGAAAATGCGTATTTGGTCCATATCGTCCCGTTTTTTCAAGCCAGAGAGGGCAACTTTGCCCCCCCCTTGCTGGTACGCCACCTGACATCCTATGGGAAAAGTCACATTAGACCATTCAAAATAATATAAATTCTTTTTGAAGCAAGCTACCTGGACATTCTGATTTGGATGTCAATGTCTGTTGGTGCTACTATACTTTTACAAGTCATCTTGCTGCTACTGGTCAAACTTGAAAAGATTTTGTGACAGGTAGACGACCAGACTGGGTACTTATTAAATAGAACACTTAAAATAGTTGGAATGGTTGCACAAATAAAGCTAAACTTGATAAATTTACAAGGATGGTGACTTACTTAAAGTTGCCCTAAAATAGCACATCCTTAGATCACGGCTAACCACAAAGACAAAGCAAGAACAAATAAAAAATAGCTTGATTAACTGAATGTCTGGCCGAGTGCTGAGGTGGACAACATTTTATTTTGGGGTTATAGTATTGTTTGTATTTCTTTTAGTTTTACTGATCAACGTTATTTGATTCAAGTAAGGTATTTCGGGTCAATCACTAGTGTTGCCTGCTTTGCAATCCACCTTTCCTTTGGACTCTGTACAAGTTGCACCGCTAATGAGGGGCCTGTTGACCTTGGTTTGTGACCTTAAAGGTGGTGGGGCCTACCATGACATGCAGGTCTCTACAATGCACCTAAGACTTGTTGGTTGGTTGTAAAATCATACCATTTTCAAAGCAATATATATACCATTTTTAAACATTTTGAGATAAGACCCAACATATCGTGCATATCGCTGGATTTATATTGATCCCTACTTCCCAATAGTTCAAGTAAAACTCTTGAAATTATCATCAGAACAAGCAAAATACCTTCTCTTATTTTCTTTATAATGGACTTGTTACCTGTAATATCTCAAATTTGAAGGGAAAAAAATGATAAGGGTTTTTCCCTTCATAAATATTCCACGAAAACAATTTGCACCACTTCCCCTTTTCAAAGGATTTTTATTATGGGGAGACACCTAACCACAAAAATTATATCATTGATTTGTCGACTCTTAAAACTTCTGATCAGATTCAGTTCATAAGTGTTGGCATTTCATTGACCGAGGCGCGTTTCATGATTTACATTTTGATTTTGCAGTTTATCTGGTATTGAAAAATGTTGTCCATGGAATACCGACACCCCAACACAAATGACAGAAACATGTATGCTAAATTTTAATAATTGCCAAAGTTGTTAAGTTATATTATGGTCATTATTTCTCCATAGACTTTGTACAGGCACTGTGTCAAATAGACTGAATGTAGGTATTTGTGGATAATGTACTTCTCATATAAATAACTTGTACATGTCCTCAGGGACTGTTTTTGTAAAAATATGACATATCAATAGAAATTTGTGCTTTGTCATATATTGTTTAAATATACTCTTCATGTAACTAGCTCGCCTATTTTAGAAATACTAGACACTAAATCTTTTTGAATTTCCTGAAGAGGAACTAAAAGTTCAATGGTAACAAATAAGCTGTCATGAAAGAAAAGAAAAACTTGGAAAGTTCGCTGTTGCATTTGGCATTCAATGGCGTCAGTGACGCTAATGCACTCAGCCAGCTATTTGTGAGTGCCAGCTTTTAATGTGCTAGTGTGTGAATGCCAGTGCATTCAGTCAACACTTATGAATGTTGCTAGCCAGATAGCACAGTGATGTTGCTAGCACGAGGAGACAAAAGCACTCAAAACACTTTTTCACAGTTAAAAGTTTCTAATTCAGACTTCAAATTTTTTAAAACAATGTCAAACGGGAGATACATAACAAAATAAACAGCTAATCAAGGAAAACGTGGGGAAGGGACTAGAGACCAATTATGCTTGGATTATAAACCACGGTCCTAAAAAAAGTCCCCCTTCCCAAAACCCCCCCCCACACACACACACACACAAACCCACACAAACCCACACACACACACACCACACAAAAAGTATTATAAAAAGATTTGAAAAACAGAACAACTAAAACATTATATTTGAAGAATTTATCTCCCTGAATCAATGTTAACAAGAATTGATTCAGAAAACATGAACATTTCATAGTGTGTTTATTGAAAGTGCAAAAATCTGGGAAGCACTTTAAATCTGAAAATTCTTTAACTGCAACTTATTTTGCCATCATTTCAAATTATACCAAATTGAGGAAAAACATTGGGGTGGTTTTTAGGATTTTGAATAATGTTCAACAGATAATAAACAGACAAATAAATTTTAACAGTAAACATTAGGCTTCAACAATCAACTCAAGATAAGGCCAGACAGAAAAAAACGAGAGCTTCAACGATGCATGTAAACCTTGCTTATGATACAGCAGTATCTACAGCCTGTCCCAAAAAAACTTGTATAAGTGAAAAACACAAAAGTGCCCTCTTGGCCAATTAACACATATAGTTGTGACATGATACTTAATCACCTTCAAAGCCACAGTCTTAATAGCTTTCAAATGCCGTTTGTTCAGTTCAAATTGTCTGTTGTATAATCTCGAGATGTTTAGTAAACACGGGACGAGTCAGGCGTGGAAGGCCAACTTTTGTAAACACTCCATGACTCAGTGACTGATAATCTCTCCACAGGTACGTTAGACTGTGATTTACGGTCATTTTCATTGATTTTCATAGTTAACAGAAAATCAGGGTGATGAAAATCGGTTTTTGTAAAATGGAACACAAAAACAGAATTGACTTTTGTAAAATGGTAAAAATTGGTCTTACCCGGTGGTGTCAATTCATATTCAAAGGCGTAAAGCATGTCGTTCCCCAAGGTAAAAACTACGGGTCCCTTTTTGGCGTAGTTTCAAGTACATTTTCAGCAATTTGGACTTTTTTACATGAAAAACGGGTACAAATTAACCCTTTAAAAACAAATTTTTTTTGCATTTCAAGTACACTTTTACAAAATCACCCCTTTTTTGACCATTCAAGAAACACACACAAAAACATATTTTCTTTTCAAAGATGTAACTCTGTTATCCTTTACCTGTTTTACTACCATCTTTAAGCCTCATATATGAGGAAAACAAATAACAGAAAAGTACACTGAGTTCAAATAACCGAAAAGTTCATTGAATTGTCCCAATTTCAAAATATCAATTCGAAAAAATAGTGTGTGAACTATTCAGGTAGGTTAAGTCACTTAAATGACTTTGCTGTGCATGTGTGCACAACCATGCATACAAGCTACAACGTAGCTCCTAGCTATCATGGACTTTTTTACAGCAAATTTACATCAGAAGAAAAGTCAAGGCAGTTTTCAATATAATCATTTATACTCCTGGAGGACAGTCCCCCAATACGCCCCCACTTAATTGACCCTTGATTCCAGCAAAAATCATCGCAAGGAGTCACGGCATTTCGAGGGACAAACGTGAGCCCTTGAGCATTTATGTGTCGCACCATTGTGAATGAATTCAAGAGTCCCTGTGTCCATGTTCCACAGCCCGTGCATTATGAAATCGCTTGATATAAAGGGACCCATGGAATCAGCGTGGCTCCTACCTGGGGGCACAGAGTTGGAGTACCAAAAGACCTTGGGAAGCCCCTGCTTACACGATGACATGAAATGTAACAAACAGGGATTCGACTTTAACTTTCACAGGGACTGAGTTTGTTTCAAGTATTTTGGGGCAAAAACATAACAACAAGAATACGGATAATAAGCGGAGAAATTGGTAAGATTTCTAGGATTTCACATTTTAGTATTCACAAAAAAATTATACCCTTTTTCCAAAATATGAGTACATCGTTGACAAAAAAAAGGACCCTTTTTTATTACAAAATCGCGTTACAATTTATTTGCGAAATACTTTCAAAATACACCCCTTTTACGCGGGAAAAAGGGAACGATCATGCGTACACATGGTCCAAGATGAGTGCAAACACGGGGGTCTCTACTCTTATGCCAGGGACATACAAATTGGGTACAAGAAAAACATTCAAACAGTGTATTACAAACTTCTCCACGACCAATGTGAAAAATCGAATAGGTAAGTAGAAATTAGTTTCTGATTTGATAAAAATATAGTGTGAAAAGACAATTGAATCTCAGTAATTAGGGCTTATAGTCACTGTTATTTTTACAATATTTCAGGCCACATTAAATACGATACATAATTTAAATAGTTAAGGGCCTGTCATAGTTTTTGTGACTAATACTATATACGGAGTATTCACTATTGGTATTATTATAGGTTTCAAAAACAAATTATGGTTCTACATGATAACAAAGTTGAGGAAAGGTAGGCCCTAAATACTTTTCTGATAAGTATTGTTCAGCTAATACCTCCCACAACTAAGAGTCCGAAGAAGGATTGAAAATGACTTGGAAAATATATAAATAAACCCACTGCTAGTTTGAATGTCTAAAAGTTGAAACCAAGTAGAAATATACTGAAAGTTTACTCTGGATGAAGATATCAAGGACAAACCCAGAATGTGAATTGGAGAGTGCTAATTTGAAGTTATAACATAACTCTCATTATCTAGTCTAGATAAACATTGAATGAAAAAATTTACTGCCAAGTGATTACAGCTATTGGAATTGGCCTATCTCAAAGAGCAATTGTAACTTAAATTTAATTAGCAAGTATGTTATCAAACATCAATGTCATTTGTCCTTGGTAGTTCCTCTTCCAAACCAGATCAACAATTTTTGCAGCTCTTAATTTTCACATAGTATGTGGGGAAATTGATTGTAGTAAAGGCTCTGAAAGCGTGAGTCATATAGGAGAAATGATTAAGATTAATAACATTTTTAAGTTAACATTATGGCTATTAAGAAGAGGCCGATTGAAATTTTAAAATAGATCATAATGGTTTGTAAACATTAGTTTGTTCAATATTCCCTCTTCCAGAGGTTAGAGGAGGGTGTGACCATGGACGTGTTAGTAAGGTCAAATGCTTAAAGTGCTAAAATCGTGGTGGTAAATCTTTCAATGCTAATAGTGAAATGGTTAATTGAAAGACATATACCAGATGATCAAGAAGGCCCTCTACTTTGAGCTTAGAGTTGCACACTGTAAATACTTGCCTCAACAATGGTATGCCCTTCGCCATCCACCATAGTAAAACATGCACACAAGGCCCGATGCTTTCAAGCTAAATAACAATCTTTCGGACTTTGAGTGTTAAAATAAAACGGCTCCACAACGGACAAATACACCCCGATTTTGGGAGATCGCTCTTCGTCCCTGACTTCGGGCTCTCCCTACCCACTCCAAAAATTCGTCACCATACAATAAGAAAGTAGCCCCTGATTACAAAGCACACACAAAATTGGACTTGACCGTCCCCGTGCGTCATAGCTATAAACCTGGTGCTTAGCACAAGGGTTAAAAAAGAAAGTCGTCTCAGATTTCCACTCATATGTGTTAAAATCACATTTTAACGCTTTTTTAGGTTGTGAAGGATATAATTTTTTTGTTTTTTAAAGATTTCAAGATTCAAAATTAAAAAAAGAAAAATTTGGCCGTGAAGCCACTGAAAATAGGATAATTCTGGGTAGGCACAGCAAGCACACACAATTTCTTTATGACCTGTTTGTTAAAAATGTCAAACAAATGGGAATTTCAAACATGTATTTTATTAATAATACCTCCTAACTCCTCGGTTCTTGAAAAGTGCGACATACATTTGTGTACAATTCTTCCTTGAAGAATGGGTATCGAACTATGACTGTGGTCTGTTCTGTTCAAGTACAGTATAGCAAACCCATTGACATTCAAAAAGAATATGAGGTAATAAGTTCGATCTACGATACCAAGAAAAAAAGATACCATACATTTTTGTTGTTCCACCCTTTGCAAGTATATTGAGGAGGAGCATGTACCCAGGTCAAAAGTTCTTCATTTACCCCTCCCAATATCAAAGAGGTTTGACCCTTTGGTAGTATATGACAACCCTCTATATCATACACTATGTAGTTAGTACTCTAAATCTCTCAAATGTCACTTTTCAATTACCCTTTTAGTCATTTTTACCACTTTTTTAACTCACAACCAAGTTGGACGTAGGTAGTACAAAACTATACATTTGGAATCCTTATGGTTAGACGAAAAAATATGGCATGATTTCAACATGATGGGGCATTTTAAAAAATTGGACCCCTGTGTAAACCTTAAAATTGGGCCCCTATTGACAAAAGGGAGACCACAATTTGAGGAGGACTATACTACCTAACAGTTGATGCTAGAGGGTCCATACTGAAATACCAAAGGTGTGAAACCTTTCTGTAGTGGGAGGTAAAAAAATTCCTTAAATAAGGCCCCTGTGATATTCTGCTCCTTCTCTATATACATGATACTTTCATCCTATTACAGTCAATCATGACATGAATGGAGAGTTTGTCCAGTTGAATTATGGTCATCTCACTTACACATTTGGACCAACACATGTCATTGATGACTTTGCTATTTGACTTTTAACTCCTGCTCATCCATGCCCAGGATGAAATAAAGGATTTTCAGATCCAGGAGCCAATTTTGGTGTTTTACATTTTATTGCCCTTGGGTCTAGACAAATGTACACAGTTTGTTTCAGAACCAGGGGCATTTTGCATTTTAGCGGGGGTAAATTGGCCCCGTGTGCCCGCAGGCATTAGTCAGGCCTTGCCATGCCTTCCAATTCACCTTCAGGTTGCGTATGCAAACCATTCCCCATTGTTCCAAGTTCTTCAAACGTTTCCGATTTGCTAGTAGAGGGGAAAAAAGCATTACGGTCAGATGTTCAAATTCACTGGGACGCAGTGCTTCCATTTACTAAAATATTATTCTACCTCTCGTATTAAAGTGAATTTTTGGGTTTTCGTTTTCTAATAGGCTGAAAAGTGCACATTGCCGGGTCATTAAGATTTATTGTATATTTTGACACTTATGGTTGCTTTGAGCATAAAATCCCTACAGAATGTATTAATAAAAATACAAATCTGAATTGCTCAAATTTGATATTTTATTATTATTATTAATATTATTATTATCATTATCATGTTATTATGTACGTTAAGGTGAAATTGTTTTTTGTTATTCACTCGTTACAATGTTAGGGCTAAATATCATTTCCCTAGGCTAATGTATCCCTTAAACAGAAGATAACAAAAGAATATGAATACTAATGCAAATTTATTCAAATTTTTATTATTTTTTTTCAATGGGCTGTCTCTAAGAGACAGCCTGTTGTACAACTCATTAAAGTCTCATGATAATTAATCATGGATGTAAAAAAAGAAAATGAAAAAAATGCAAAAATAAATTTTGTACATCAAAAAATAATAGCTTGTAAAATGACAATGACAATTCTCCTTTCACTATCCTATATATAACAGTGTCCCTAGTGATGGATCAATACCAAATGCATTCCAGATTTGCAAGATATCAGTTTATGACTGCTTCAGCTATTATCCGCCACAAGATTCCTCATCAGGCTGTTCCCAAGATGGAAGAATTCCATCTACCTGTGGATTTCTAACTCCAATGAATTTTGCACTGACACTCAGATACACCAAAAAAAAAAGATAAACCCTCTCATGCACAGAGCTAATCTGGCCAGTGACAGGTGCAAGTCTGCTGAGGTCAAATTTGCAGGTATGCATAAAGGGCCTGTCCATCAGTTACGCTAACATGACACCTGATTTATGCTGGCCAGTTCTCCCACAGAGTCGGGCTATTATACTTACATTCAAATGTCCAAGGTTCAATGTACACATAGCTGGACAAAGCTTGGGAAATCAACACACCATCAACTTCATAATCGCCTTTACAGGAACATCAAAAATTAACCAAAACTGCCTTCCGTGTTCTGTGCTCACAACTAGAGAGTACACATTCACAATGTTGACATTTTCCTACAAGCTGGCTCTTCGCTGCGCTGGGATCTTACGCTGCTGCACATGGTATGAATACGCAGAGGCAGATGTTTGTAGGGTTTTCATTACATGCAAAACTGCAGGCGCCTAACTAAACCTATCATGTGGTGTTTTAATTCATGCAGGTCACTTGTGCAAGCAACCATGTCCCCTCAGGCTAGGTCAATTTTTATTTTTATTTAACTTCCCTTTTCAATTGTAATTATGCTCTGGTCACTTTGACTACCATGCTTTGACCATTACCATGGCTAATCCATATAATGTGGAGTGCTTAGTTTCTTGCACAGTCTTCCACACGGTGCATCCTCATGGGTAATCACATCTGTCTTGCTGATCTTAACAAGTGCGCATTACATTGCTTTTTGAAGCAGGGGCCACATTGGATGAATCCACAATGAATGAGGGCCGCAAACAAGTAATTGGGTCTCTCAAGTTTGGTTTATGATGTGCCTACATAATAAGTATGGAAGTAGGACCCATATCTATCCCAATATTTGCCAAAAGGGACCCAATACCAGAGATGCAGATTTTGGGTCAAATTTAACACAAATTTCCATTTTTGTTGACCTTTTTAGCAAATTTGGAAAAATTTGGGCTTCATTTTGAGGAAATTGGACTAATTTTTCCACAATTTTTAGAAAATTTTGGTTTCAGACTGATGGAGTTAGACTAATTTTCCAACAATGTTTAGAAGTTCGGTTTCAGATTGATGAAATTGAACTAATTCAAATGACATCTTTTTTAAATATTAGTTAAGATTTTTATGTATTTTAATTGTTCTGGGAAGTACCTCACGGGCCGCATGAGAGCTCTTAGCGGGCCGCAAATGGCCTGCGGGCCGCAGGTTGGACACCCCTGGGTTAAAAGGAATGATGGATGCAGGATGCTGGAGACATTTTGTGAATTCCATGGAAGTGTACAGTTTGACATAGAATGTAGAGAGCCATGTGTGTGTGTGTATATGAGTGTATGTGTGGTTGCATGCGCTTGGGGCATGTGTGCGCACACTTGTATTTCCGAGGACCTAACACAAAAGAAATTCTTTTTGAATAATAGTCCTCAGAAGGATTTCTTTTGTCCTCATTCCACGTTTCAATTTACGACCGAGGATGTGGTTCCTTCAATGTCCTTGAAGTAAAGATGATGCAAAATTGTGTGTGTGCGCACGCATGTGTGTGTGCGCGTGTGTGTGTGTGTGTGTGTGTGTGTGTGCGTGCAATTGCGCTACAAAAGAACAAAGCTAGTGGTAGTTTGCCTACCATATACCACTAGACTTTTTCTTAGTCCAATGTTATTGGTATTTTAAAAGGCAGCATTTTCTGTTACATTGGCAAAGATAACTGCTTGTATGATGGTGTCCGGTGACTTGTAATTTTCTACTTTTCTACCTGTAATTACACAACCACAGACTGTCTTGTCATTTTTAGAAGACCGACATTGGACTACTCTTGTTCAGTACATTCAGTATTTGGTGATTATCAGAATGTCATTCATTAAATTATACAAGTGATAAAAAAAAATTGTGCATGAAAAAACATAAAATTTGACCCTTACGCCTGTTTACTCAACTGTGACGCAGTTGAATGTTTCCATTACTGCATTTACTGACTTTCTATGCTGAAAAAATGGAAGGAGTTGGTGAAGAAATGATGGGGGGGGGTGTAGATATAAAGATTTTCGCGGCTGAATCCATTTTTACCCCCATTCCAAGGGGATTTTACACAGTTAATTAAGCTGGTGTCAGCTCCATTATTGTTCTAAATGTGTTGACAAATCTTTATGGATCAGCTGTAAAAAAATCTTTCATATCTACCTCTTTGTTCACCAATTACGTCATTTTTTCAGCAGCAGAACGCAAAATATGCAGATCATGAAAAATCAACTGCATCAGAGTTGAGAAACTGGTCAGGGTCAATTTTTGTTTTTTTCGATGCAGCATTTTTTTTTTATTCACTCTGTATAATTTACAGGTAGGTTGTTAATATGGATCTGAATGCCAGTGTGATATTTGAGCACCACTCCTCTCCTGGCGCAGGTTTGTGTCAACGCGTTCCAGAGGGCGCGCTATTCCATAATATAGTGAAGTGTGACCACAATAGCAATAGGCGATTTATTCCAGCAACTGTTTCAAGAATTAGAATGCAAATCTGCATTTGCCAATCCTCGCTGGTCTTGTATTGGTAGCTACCTCATGCTCCAGTGGTCTCGGTTTCGAATCTTGCTACTGCCTCTTTTAATATATACAATTTTCATTATTTTTAGTTAGAAAAGTCCCAAAAGATGAAATTACTAGCTGCCTTTGAGTGTTAGTGAGGGAAACCTGCGATCTGAATAGGATTGGTTAGGGAAGTGGGTAGTTTCCCACAGATTCACAGCTGATGTACAGTTATTAATTCCTTCCTAAATTATGACCTAAACTTCATTCTACATTGAATCTTTGAACTACTTATCATTTTATGTTTCCTTTGAAATGCCGACATCTCGAATGTAACATTCAATTGATGATCTAATCAAAAATACATCGTTCCCCGGAACACTTGTGGCGCCTGCCAATAGCGTTTGTCAACAGGAGTGGTTGTTTGGTGATGTTTGATATTTTTTGGCCAGTGTTCACTCGTTCAGGCACTTTTGGTGTTTGATTTTTAATGAATTGGGCCAACGGTTCCATATAGGGGGTCATCAAAGGTCAATCAAGTGTCATCCCACATAACCTCATGGCCAGTGATTATTTTGAGTAACTTTGGTGACCATAGTATCTTATATGCCAAAGAAAATGTAGTTTGTCAAATTTTCACAAATGGTCAAGTTCACATATGGGTTCTCAACGATCCTTTGTTTCCACCACGGCTACAGCTTTGCCAGTGGTTCTTCTACTGATATGAGTTTAAATGAGTCAATGCATTGTGAGAAATGAGTACTGTTAACTGTTTTTTTCTTTTTTAAATTGGGTCCCACGGTCACATAGGGTCATCAAAAGTATCAATCTGTGTACATCCCACTAAGTCTGGCTTGTGGTCTGTTTTGAGTAACTTTGGCTGGCCATAGCCATCTTAATGTGCCAAAGAAAGTAGTTTTAAAGATTTTTACAAAATGGGGGTCTCAAAGTTCACATATGGGGTCATCAGAGAGTCATTTGTTTACACCAATAATGGTCTTTGGGCCAGTGCTTCTTCTGACCAGATGAAGTTATTCATAATAAATTTTTAATTTCATAGTCCACCCTTTCATTTTCTTACTAAAATGATAAGGAAATTAATAGATAATAGAAGTCAATATGGTTCATAAACTAACGACAATTCTAAATTGCCATTTAGGTATATATTGATCAATTTGGATCAAATTTTGATAACGATCCTCATGGAAAAACCTGGTCGTTGAATGGGTACAAAGAGAGAACAACACTTCTTCCCATCAAAGTTGCAGTAATTTGTTAAATTAAAAGCATTTATGTTTTTATGGAAAAAAAAAATAGCAAAATTTATCCCACAGCTGACAGCTGGGAATACGCATTTATCTTTATTATTGTTACTTTTTTATTTCTCGTTGTCATTTTTATTTTGTGTTTATGGACCACCACTGGGTAGGGGGGCGTGTTTGTTGGGGGGGGGGGGGGGGGGCCCGCCCTGTTATCAAGTGTTTCTAATCAATAAATCAAATAAAATGACCAGGGCTTTATGTCTTTTACAACATCTACTGTATTTATCCATGGAGTAATCAGTTAAACTATACTAACATACATATTGTTATAAATATATCTGATTAAGCTCATCCCAACTTTATTTTGCCTCCCCAATTACTTCACAAAGTTTTTACAAGTGCTTTCTTTAGTATGTTTTGTAGTCCTGTGTGTCAACTGATATAATTACCCGAAGTATCAGGCGTTTACAATTATTATTACGCTGTCACTAGAAATCATCAGAATCATTTCGCTTCAACTAGGGCGCAACCGTAGTGCAAGCCCTATCCGCACTTAGATTGTAACATTTCCCTGACAGCTCCACATTTCACTCCTAGGTAGAGAGAGGCAAGTGAGGTAAAATGCCTTGCCCAAGTGCACAACACGCTGGCCTCAGCGGGACTCGAACCCACAACCTCAGACATGGCTCACTTGGACCACACATGCCCAAGATCTACTCACTGCATTGGAAGAGTCATAGGGAGGAAGGGGTAGAATTTCATAGCAGAGTGCGAGAATCAGTCTTGATTCTCCAAAATGAATTTTGCGCGAATCATCTAATTCGCTGCTGTGTTAGGCTCTAAAGTTTACGAGAATCAACATTGATCCACACATATCAATTTACAAGAATCTTTGCGAGAATCGATTCCGTGCCCAAAATTCTAAACCTGTGATGTTGTTTTAACCAACCCATAATGCATTGCAATGTGCCTAACTGCCTATACTGTACTGTACTAACTAACACACGTTAGTACTAGGGACCAAGTGTTCAAAATTTCCAAGCACTATTAGCACATTTTTTTTGAAGAGCGCCCCCAATTTTTCAAAAAAATTGAGATTTTTTATACAGCGGTGGCATTGGTACCTGGCTAGTAAACTATACCTGTGAATGGTTAAGCTCGAAACATTACTGTGTTCACAAACTAAGGACTTTTGTAATTAGAATAATTAGTATCGGGGATCCGCCCGTTATAATAATTCAAAGGCTGCTGGAGGGAAGGAAACGGCCTTCCATGGGAAATAGCCAGGAAAAGCGCAATGTACGTGTCTACGCTATCCATTGTGTTGTTTTATTGGTTCAGGCAAGTCCGTTAGAGGTTATCTTCTCGACGGGTGGCAATTTAATCATGGACAGAACATAAACGTAGCATTTCCAGCTCTGCCGTTAAGTCAATCTGGGATCCAAATTCTAACTACAAAATCGCTTAATTTATGATAAATAACGCATTTTTTAGCATTCTCGTTCGCAGGTATAGTTTCCTAGACAATCACCAACGTAACTGTGCCAAAATATCAAATTTTGAAAATTGGGGGCCTCTTCAAAAAATGTGCCATTATTGCTTTAAAGAAGTACAAGACGTTTCTTGATCACGCTCAAATTACTTCAATACTTGTATTTTGTTCACTAAAATGAGTTGAAGTCAGTGTTTTTGTGTGGTAAGAACTCAACATGTCAGCCTTCTGCACATTTAACTTATTGTCCATCCCTCTCTCTGACATCCTTTGTACATTTGTAGCAACTTAACAAATAATTCACCTGAAAGCGTTTCCTACAATGCAACTTGGAGGAGCCACACTATCCAGCATGAATCTGGCATTTTGAGGCCAACTCGAACCATGTACTTGCAGGTTATAATACTGATGGTTTAGCAAAACTTGTTATTAACCAAAATATTTTGATTTCGGCAGGGTTTGTTTTAAGTACACCTGGTAGTTACGCTTCAGTTGTTTTGCACATCAAACTGTCACAGCAACGGTATTTTTAAGGGGGAAAAATCACTTAAAATCTCACTATGTGTAGTTTTGACCATTCTAAAACACAAGCTAAAAGTAGACCAGTTTCTTCATTGTGCAAAATATTCCCTCACATTCTCCACTTAACATACATGCCAATTCACCAATACCTCGTATTACGATAAAGAGCTTCTTACAAACAACACAAACCACTGAATGTCAAGCAACTATGAATCGGGATAGAGAAATGGCAAGCGTAAGATGCTGCTGCCATCTTTTCCACAAATTTTAGAAATCTTTGGTTCCTCCATTTACCTCCCCCCCCCCCCCCACCATATTTCCCCAAACCATTTTCCCTGACACCTCTAATTGCGCTATGTTCTGTGTAATTCCAGAGAGCCCAAAAGACAGTGAAAGAACTCATCAAATGGCATATATAATCTACATTCTTTGAAAAATATTTTAGAGGTGCTTTCTTCTGGACCGCTAAAGGCACATGTTCTGGTCGTCCTTGGCTACAGAAGTCTTAAGTAAAACAAGATGATTTTGATTAGCTTATATTTCAATATATAAATCTTTGCTCCAATCATGAAATTAGAAACCTCTCAATTTTTTGTACCAAGAAATCATTCTTAGCTACAAAGGTGCTCATCCTTGATTTACACAAAGTAGTATCAATTTTGATATTAGCAACTATCCATTGTCTTAAGACAAAAAACGACTGTTTAATGGTCAACCATCAACATCAGCACGTAATAAACGGTTGCAATGTGCATTCTTGCTTCTACCATAAAACCGCAGTTGTTCCCATGATACTTGGTGGCGAGTGTATGCGAGTGACTGGCTCTCATATCAATTAGAGAACACAAATATAAATATGGAACAGTACCTTAAATTAACTTTTACCTCCTGCAAAGAACAGAAATGGCTTCAGCCTACATAGCGTGCCAATGGGAATAGTGCATGATATACACTGCTTATGAAGGCTAGATTTTTTCTCTCTAAATTCATCAGATTTGGTGATACCTTCAACCTTTGAATTCAAACTTTTGAGAGTTCAGATCGTGTTTCCTAATCAGTGTCATAGTAGATTAGGCGCTGATAGTAGGCTAACCTTTATTCTGTCAGGGGGATTAAGATTAATGGAGGGGCAGGGACAGAATTTTATTTCGAATAATACATAGTCCAAGTCCAGCAATATGTCTGTTCTATGACCAAAGAGTATATGGTGCCAAGCAAAACTCAAGACAAAACTACAAATGCAGTGCATACCATATTAGTGTAAGCTGTGTGGCCGGCAGGTGGAATTGAATGCCAAGGCATCAGACATGTCCTCCAAGATTTGAACAGGTGATTAGTGACCTGTCTGTTTTTTCTTTATGTTGTGCAGTTGGTATAATTGGCCGTTCTTTTTTCACCCTACAAAATCAATTTGTAATCGGATTGAACACTGGCGCAAGTCACAGCCCTATTCCATGCATTCGACAAGTCCAAAACTTTTTCCCTCCTGTCCCATCAGCACGAATCTATTATAATAATGTGATGAGTGTAATACAAAAGAGGATAAACATACCTGTCAGACCAGCCAAGGAGTCGAACCTGGCACGCTGGGCTATCCTAATATAAGCCCTTTAAGCAGAGCTGAAATACCACCTGCACAAAGAGGAGAAAGAACAGTGAAAAAAATTATGATTACAATGATATTTATCTAGCATACTGTCAAGATATGAATGCATTTTTGTTACTTTACTTTCACACTGAATTACGAGTTTTCAGGAAGGTTTCTGCAGTAGGCCCATATGACCTTGCAAAAGAGTCTACACTAAATCCTTTGATGGTTTCTGGGTAAAATTGACCTGTTGATTCCAGCAATTTTGTCATCCTTGAGCATTTTATGTTTCAGACTGGGTTAAGGTGTATAAACATGTTTTTATTTGATTGGTTTCAAATTGTTCGTATAGGAATGTTGTAACAGGAAATATATATTTGCTTTATGTTAATCAGCTCAAAGATATCTAACGGAGGCCAGAGTACTGCCAACATTACGCTCACACTCACACTCAAACTCACACTCACTCACTCTCTTTCTCGTAAAATTTGAAAACTGTTTTTGATCTATTCAATTAATAATAAAGATAGATTACCAACATATAAAGCAAATTAAGAAGTAAAGACATGTCCACTTAAAAATGTCAGTAGGATATTTGTCAATAAAAACATCTATAATCCCAAAGAAAAGATGTTTTGTTATAAATGATATCAAAAAACTCCCCCCCCCCCCCCCCCGTGAAATATGACAACTGTGTTGTGTGTTTATTTGCATCTAATTCAATTATTTAATTCAGATATTTCACATTTTTGATAAAAGATGCTATGTCAATCTTACAGCAAATTTTAATCACACTATTCCATACACCAAAGACCAAAGTTGAGTTATAAGTTTTGTCCAACCAATCAAGTCAAAATGACATGTCCACTTACATATACCACTAGGATTTGTCAATAATGCATCTACACAACTTGTCAATTTATGAAGGATGTGAAAAAAGAAGCCTCTCTCTCTCTTGGAACATAATGTGAAATGTGTATCCCATGCTTATGTTCATTTATTTTTCTCTAATCCATCAAAAATAAGACATTTTAGCTAACATGCCAATTTTAACATCATGTTATTACACAAACTGCTACATCAAGTAGTTATATTGGAAAATACCTGCATTGCCATGCAAAGTGTAATAAAGAACCAAAGTATGTCTTGTCAAAGCAATAAAGAAACAATGACAAGTCCACTTTAAGGCATCAGTGAGGTATTTGTCAATAAAAATACCAACAAATGCTTGTCGAGTTAGCAGTGGTATAGCAGTAATGTCACTGCCAATAGATGAAGCTATTTGGTTTCAAATATTCTGTAGCCAAAATTCAGGCTTCGGGAAATTAATTCCAAGAAAAAAATAGGCACCTGTAAGTCCAACTATTTTAAAATGAAAATCAATCTTACATATTGCACAACTTGAGAAAAAAATATTATAAAATAATGTATTTTCAACAATGTCATTTTTTTACCATTTGGCACAGTGCCAAAATCAGTGCCTGTATCAACTATCACGTCTATGAGAAATTGAAACCATAAAAATTAATATATCTCAAATATGTAGTTGGGGGGGGGGGAATGAAGAAAATTGGCATGCATGTTCATGTCACCATTTCATTCAATTTTCAACAAAATCTATCCAGGAAGCTGTAGTTGATGCAATTTCATTGCATGACAAATTAACAAAAATCTCCTTTGATTTTGGTCCTCTTCTGATTTTGGTCTTCAAACCAAAGGTCACTTAACTCTTAACTGCAAGCAAAATCAAGGGCTTGCATTTGAAAAAATGACAGAGTGATAGCTTAAAGGCCGAGTCAGAGATTTCCTGATGAGGGTGCATTCAATTTTCAAACAAACTGTTTTTTTGCATAATGCATAATGGTTGTCCATATACTATCAAGCTCAAATTGAAGTCCTTCATAGAGAAAATCACAACCTTGTTATATATTTCTTGATCCTGAATTTTTGTTATACACAGTATCCAATGGCACTGTTGTACTGTGCATATATGTTTACTGCATGAAAACGGAAAATCCGATTCATCTCTAACTTTGGAATTAAGCATTTCAGGCGACTATCTTTACTTCTAAATGACTATTTTTAATACTACACATAAAATTGTAATTTGAAAAATGACAAAAAATACAAGTTTGAACTTCCGAAGGGCCTGTAACAGTTAATCCTTTAAAGTGTCCATGCTCTAATAAATATTCAATCATTACAATTTCTAAAGATCAAAATGCCTAAATTATCCTACACAATATTTAAAAATTCCAATTCAAGACTATTTCCTATTGGGGGGTTGGTCAAAATCGGCTCAAGAGCAAATTGGATATATTGGTGGACAATAAGTACCCACCCCAAAGAGTTTTGAAAACATTAATACCACACCACATTGGTCCTTCCGGTGAGCAACAATCCAACCATAATGGATGGTTGTCCATTTTCTTAGCAAGTCAAACAAAAGAAACTACACCTCCGCTGTGATTACAATTAATCAAATACGACAAAGTGGACAAAATGGACAGAAGCAATGGCCAGTGATAATTTGGCCTGTCCAATTCATTGAATCCAGCGAAGCATAAGTCACCATTAACATAATGCCACTGGCACACAGCTTGGGTTAGTTAATGATGATATTTCAACATGATCAGTGATGATTGCAATTCTGGGCAAGATGAGGTCGGATCACTTTGATAATGAACTCCGAGGGTTGTCATTACAGTCAACAAGCTCTGTTGTGACACAACAAAGAAATGAAGCAAGAACAGAATTACATTTCCATTCCATGGCAAATTGTATCAACAAAATGCAGAGGATGACCTTGAAAATAGTTAAAAATATCATAAAACATGTGATACCTTTATATTTATCTACAATTAAACACTAATTACTGATGGTATATATTTTATCTAACAAACTCACATTATCGGTACACATACCTTTGAGCTATGCTTTGAGCATGCACGTAGTGGTGTGGAAAAACAAAGCCATCCATGACTGATGGATCGAGAATTGACAAAAATTTAACGGTGGAAACTTTATATAACCGTACTTTGAAAACTAATTTAAAAAGAACAGAAAGTGCCATGTATTTAACAACAGCAGTCTAGGCGGCATCTCCCGATTTCACTGGAATACAAATAAAATATTCTGATAATTTCCTATTCCTGCTTCGAGTGACTAATTCGGTATTAATATTGTTATTTCACTTGACTGTAAGTCATTCAACAATAGACATATTTCAACCTGCCACTCATTTCAAATGTTAATATTGCCGCTCTTTCCAAAGCATGCTTTCAAAATTTTATCATCCTTAGATAATCCCCAAATAGAGCAAATATATTTTACCACTGAGGAGAGCTAGGTGCTCGGTGCTTGTGAACTGCAATGCTGAACTTTTTGAACGTTCATAAATGATGTTTTGCAGTTACTTTGAGATGGAAAATCATTATTTTTTTACTCATACCCTGATGTGACATTAGACCCCATAAGTTTATGTCATTGCCAGGGAGATCTCACATAAGTTCTTTACTTGCAGTATTTTTTAAAATATATTCTTAAAGTAGTTTTTGTCTTTAAAACATGACAAACCATATTTTTTTAGCCTGTTATGTAGCCTTTTTTTTAATTTTAGGCCACAGTCGGTATCAACTTCCAGTAGAAATCACATTTTGCAGCAACAATTTGTTATGAATGAGCAAAGATAGCACCTATTCAGAACATTTATGAAATTCACAAAAGTTCGTTGTACAAAGATAAATTTCAATGTTTTCACTTGTGAGATTCTCTTGTCTGTTCAAATGGTGAATAGGATGTTCAAATGGTAAATTGGATGTTCAAATGGTAAATTGGATGTTCAAATGGTAAATTGGATGTTCAAATGGTAAATTGGATGTTCAAATGGTGAATTAAATGGGAAAGTACACTGGGGGCTTACAGATGTTCACCAGGAATCCATTCAGAATGCGTGAGCTTTGATGCATTGTACTCTTTTTAATAACAGGTGGTTGAACAATACATTGTCCCATAAAAATAGACTTATTTTATACAATATAAACTTAAGGGTCCATTTGGAGGCATGTTTGTTCTGGAAATTGTTCAAAGACAATACAGATTGTTTAATACAATACCTGAATTTCCCCAGTGTAAAAAAATGTCAATTTTACACTATTTCACTGGCAGCAATTCTGCAAACACATAAAAATTAATTCTATCAAAAACACTTTAAAACATAATGTATATTTGGCAAAATTACAGAGATTGTGAATGTGTGGCGGATAAAAAAGCACTGACAGAATTTAGTAGGGCTATCCACCAATTCAACAAAATTGTTACGGTGCATATACTGTAAAATTTGAATGGAAACCTGGAAAAGCTGTATTTTTAAGGGATTTCGTTGACAGCATTGCTGCCAGGATTTTCCTGTAAAATTTACAGTATTTTTTTTTATTTATTATTTTAAAATTGAAAATTCATTATAGTGATAATGCTGATATTCCTTTATAGTGAAATAAGAGCTCCAATTTTAAATTTAGTCATAATAGGCCTGGAAAATTGGACATTAAAATAAGAGTACTTCATAATTACAACCAAATTTCGTTTTCAAAGCCTTTTTACATTATTTTACTGTAAATTGTACTGTATTTTTTTACAGTGTACATGTGTATAATATCAGCAGTAACAGTGATCCACATGAAAACATAAAAATAGTTGAAGGAGCAGTGGCAAAACCAGGGGCCCGCAAAGCCCTCCACTTTTGAAAGTGAAGGGACCAATCCCCGCGCTTCAATTAAAACACACTATCAAATTATGCTTGAAAAAAAAAAATTAAATTCGCACCAAACAGCCCAATTTATCCAAACTTTGAGAGCTTGCCCGTACATCGCAATTAGCCGAATAGTCAGTATAGTGCGAAAAAAGGGTAATTTTGGGAACGCGGACACCAATTTCAGACGAACAGACGTCTGGTGGACAGGAGTTAACTTAATAGTCTCCCGACCTTGTTGAGGCGGAAGACTAAAAAGCTGAAACTTAGCACAAAACTGTATGAATGGACCTTTAAGGAGACAACATGCTAGAGCTGGAGTTACCGTTTAATTTTCTATCCGTGTACGTGAACACTATTTTCGTTCGTGTATCCTTGTGCACGTTGGTGATAAAGACCAACGACTGCCGAATTTTGCACCTCCACGAAAATGGAATTCTTGCACTTTGAATCGCTGGTAATCATATTTTTCCGGCTTTGTATTCAGTCATGAGATCATCCGAAAACATGTTTTTAAATGACACCCCTAATGTTTTTAATTCAGATTACGCAGTTCAATACCCCAAATGCCCAGGGAAATGAATGCACGCTACGGGTGCCACCATATTTTACGTTCTTTGTAGATCCTTCTTTATTGCAACACCATCTAATTTGACAAGGCTTAACAAAACTGGGGATTTTCATGTTTTTCCGTAAAAGTCGGAAAATTATTTAAGCCGGGGTTCTCCACAGGCGGCCCGCGGGCCAGAATCCGCCCGCGAAGCTTGGTGGTTGGCCCTTGAACAGTTTTGAATATACAACAACATGAGCAACAGAAGGGTGCCTCTGCCCGCGAGCAGGACTATTTTAAGGGTATACAGCCACCCTGGCCCGCGAGCCCAAATATTGAGACAACCCCTGATTTAGAGTATGTCAGCATGTTGAATTTTAGCTTTATTTTTTTACTGATGGCAGATCATTTTCATTAACTTTGACTCGGTAATTAAACTAATACTGAAATTAAGAAATTTGTTTTTGCTCAAGTGTACACATGTAGCAGAATTTCTAAAAGTGCAGTGGTCTTTCGGTTCGTGTAAACGCTTTGCACGTGTAACACGTCCCAGCCTACAACATGCAGATTGGGTTGGGTCATGGTCTCAACTGTGTGAAATACAACATAACTGCAATATAGACCTTTATTAAACATGTGTTACTGCTAAACCATAAATGTACACATCTTTTTTGTTCTACTATCCCATGATCAGTGTATAGGCATAGTGGAAGGGTTGTCCCTTATGAGTACAATCCTTGACATCTGTTCCATTATGATTGTCCATTTGTGGTTAGAAATGAGTGATCCCACCTTTAATAGACTTTTAATTATTCTTTTTTTATAAATAAAAGGATGATGTTGCTGCTTTTTGCTGAAGCAGCAAAAAATTGAACCTTCTGGAGATAAGGAGTAAATAATAGCCTACAATCTAATTACCGGGTCGTACATTGAAAGTTCCACGGTCCAATAGCTAATAGCCTCGTCCCCAGGGACCCCACAATCTTAGCCAAATGTGTTGGAACATGACTGCCTCGTTTTGGCCCCGATTATTGCACCCCGCATTTCTCTTAAAAAATATATAGGAAATCATGTCACCTTGGGTTGGGAGGCTTGGAGGCATTCTCTATCCAGGCACCCCTCCCTATCCCCACCAATCACTGTTGAGTGTTCTGGAGTTGTGGCAGAACAACATTTCAACAGATTCAACATTGTCCAGGGGGAGGGGGGGCATTTTGAAGTACGCCTATAAAAGTGTTCACACTTTGGCTAAGATTGCCCGATTTTTTACCGTATTGTCAATATTTCGGTATCAGAGGAAAGCTACTATTTTTCCCATTTTACCCTGTGAAATTTTAGGGGCTAGAAGGGATGTTTGGTTTGGATGTTATGAGCGAAAATAATGCTCCGCCCGTTTTGGTCCAACCATATTAATTTTTACATCAGTCCTCCTAGGGAAATTAAAAAAACAGACTTTTTCATGTCTCAATCAAAATGGGTTGAAATAGCGGTGCGAAACTTTACAGATATAGGGTTTTGGGGTGAAGGCTAATCTATCAAGATGTATAGACTTACATCGGGCCTTCCACCTTTAACAATCTAGGGCTCATTAAAACTTAAAAGTATTGTGAGACAATCACTGGATCAAAATGGCCTGCAGAGCAAAGGAAACTGTCCTGTGAAACTAAACATGAACTTTAATCTTTACAACCACCTCTAAAATGACAAAATATTTTTCAAATAGGCCAGCAGTGCAATGGTATATGATAAACCAGCGGACACTGCCTTGTGTTCCCAATCATTCCACCAATATGGTACACAAACCAAAAATCCACAAAAAGTTCATACTTTCAAATTTCCGATTAGCCCAACGTCAAACAAATCAGATTTTTTTTGCAGGCAATACAGCAGCATGTCCAGTGTCCTCATAATGAGGTCAGTTGAGTTACTCAATAAAGATCCATGCTGAGTGTGTTACACTATGACAAGGTCATTTCTATGTGACATTCTAATCACTCTCTTCCCCCACCCCCAAAACCCTTCACACTACACCCACACACACATAGTGAATGTTTGGGTGTGTTTGCTATGTGAGTTGAGGTTGTGTAGGAGAGATATGGCTGCAAATAAACATTGAATTGCAAGCTCCAATATCTTTCTAGATCTTGGAATGCTGATGGAACAGATTGCATATTTTTAGTCAAGGAGAGCTGGAGAAGTTCTTGCATTTCTATGGGTTTATATAATAAACCAGATCATCAAAATTATTTGAAGGACCAATTATTATAAAAGGGTGGATGGACCTGATCGCTTATGTCTAATTTTCATGTTTTTGTTTTCTCCCTCACATAAAAAAAGGTCACCAACACATTCGATTAGAAAATTTAAGAGTTGAAGCAGTCCAGATTCATAACTGGATAGTTGTGAAAGCCAAAATGAGTTGGTCCATGGGACGGAGAGTACATTAATTAATGTGGTCCACCACATCAGAGAAGTTTTGTTCATAAAATCAACAGGAAACAGGGGCGAACCCATGCAGGCCTGACGGTATCGAGGGGCAGTGTGGTTGGGTGCGCAGGGACCTAAAAAAGATGATTTGTATAACTTTTGAATATCCCAGGTTCTTCACTGTCTGCACCCTGGCGGGGTGCACTAGGGTACAGGGTAGGTATTGGATGGTTCCTGAAGCACATTACCATATTACGATATGCTAATTACTAGTAAGAAGAGATACCCTGACCCAGTGGTATAGCAGTTTGGTGTTCAGAATCAAAGACGTGTGGCATTTTGGAGTATTATGAAATTAGGAGGGTTGTAAGGTGGCTATGTAGGCCACACAACGGAAATCTAAGTGTCCTCCCAGCTTATAGCTGACTGCCCCAAAAATGCTGTAGGCCCTAATTAACTGGTTAAAACCTGCAGTAATACAGTAATACTGTACAGTACCAGGGTGCAATTGACAGGCCGTACTGGAAGGACTACACCCAATGACCTGATTATAAATTAGGCGGTATTCTCTGGAACAGGCGTAACCAAAAACCCGGGGTGGGGGGGGGGAGGGAGTCCATAAAAATGGGTGTCTCCGGCCGACAGGTTTTCAAATATTTCAAAATACAAGCTGCGATTTCCATCAAGGTTTTTTAAAGAAAATTTGGTAGATAGGCTTTGGACATGAAAGTAGGGTCTCTGGAAATGAAAGGTCTAAAATGGGGATCTCTGAAATGAAAAAAGGCTGAAAGGAGGGTCTTATTGGCGGAACCTACCATACTTCATCACAATGTGAGAATTTCCCCCCCCCCCCCCCCCCCGGGCCAAGAACAAGGTGCCAAAAGTATTTTGAGCATACACACTCCTTATATAGTTGGTTTATATTTGGTTAATATTGAATTAACCACCATATTTGTTCGATATCGTGCGTATTGGAAAGTCCTTATGCGCCATTATTTTGTTATTGAGAGAAATGAGTCTTTAATTCATCACATTAGCGAGTGAAACTCACAACAACAACTGATGCAACATGTTATCACTCGGACTCAAATATGTCTTTTCTTAAGCAAAATTAACAGGGGTCATCTGGGGAGACCTTGTACTAGGAGGTATGCAGAAATCGGCTGGTTTCTTTGTCGATTGGTTTTACGTCATTATTAGTTGCAGAAGAAAATCAGCGGATCAGACAATGGAACACTGGGGAAAGGCAACACTGTAACATAACGAGTGACGACGATTTGTAGGTGCACATGCTTGTGCAGCAACAGCAACGACTCGCGGCTGGTTGCGCAACCACAAGGAGGCGCGAGGTGTGAGAGAGATAATCGGTTACGTTGCTGGCTCTATTCACTAACAAAGCTATTTGCCCTCTTGGTTTATATTCTAGATCTGGTAATACACACAATAACTCGTAGCACAATAACCAGCATTTGCAGGGAGTTGGCCATGTTCGCATAAACAACAATGTGTCAATGGTACACATGCAATGGTGTGTGAAAAAATTAAAATATCAATCTATCAGTTGACAAAAGAATAATTGAGCATGGATGGCCATTAGTCATTTCCAAACTGGACCATTTGATATATATTATTACACTAAAAGGTCAGTTTTCGCATGATGCTTTATGCTTAGAGAGCTGTAATTTAGGCTTCAGTGTAGCTGTGTTGAGCTTAAAACATGCACAATGTAAAATGTATGTCTTTTGCCAAAATGTTCCAAATGCAAACCAAAAGATCTTCTGGTCTTGCTTTTTTGCCATTTATGAATGGTTGGAATATCTTGTTGTATTTTGGCATTAGGTTTTCTCTTTTGTTAATCAAGATTCCACTCTGACCACAAGATATAGCCCTTTGTGCATGTACCTATTTACAAGTTAACCAAATAATGAAAGCAACAGCTCCGGCAATTTTCATGGTACATTATTCATATAAACCTTTTAATATCATATTACACATGCAGTACTGCTGAGAGGGGGTCAAAGGGAATAATTAACCCCAGGCCCATGGTCCTAAGGGCCCATACAAAAACAAATTAGAGGACCTGTAAAATTGAATAAACCTGGTCTTTAGGGGGAGGGGGGTAACTCCAGGGTTCCCCTGGTCCCGCAATTTCTCTCAGCAACCCTGTAAACACACACACACACATGCATGTGCGAGTGCATGAGTGCATGAACACACACACAAAGACTTGATATACAAGATTTTTTCACTAATTTTCAGCTGCATTGGACAATTTTTTTAAAAAAATATTCAAATTAGCTCAATTTCATAATAAATAGGCCTATGTAAATAAGGTCAAAAGGTAAAGTTCACATGCTCAGGTCACTTTGGCAAATGATTTCAACCAGTTGTCAAAGAGTTGAAATGTCATAAAATATTATATTTTCACTTCTAAATCTGTTTGCAAACACTACCTAAAGTAATAAAGTAATTGTCCTTTGTGTCGTTTCATCCCCCTGAAGCCTACCACCTTTCTTACAGCACCTATGAGTAACCAATCAAAATATCTGTATCTATCAAAAGCTTTTCTTACCATGGCTATGATTGGCTAATTGTATCATATAACCCTGTGAATAACCTATCAAATCAGCTGGTAGTGAATAGGCCAGAGGTGTACCCAGGACCTTCAAAAGTGGGAATGCAAAGGAGAGTTATAAAATTAGGGATTCAAACATGTTACAGAGTGATTCATCACAAACAACGATGCATCCATGCGTCCGCATATTTTTATCCAAAGTTGCCAGAGCGGGATAAAAATATGCGGACGCATGGGATGCAGAGTTGTTGATTTGTGATGAACCACTCTGTAACGTGTTTGAATCCCTTTCAAAAACAAAAAATGAAATTTATTAATATCGTATATAGAGGAACATAATTATTCTCGCTTAAATGCCCTAACACTCCTAGTTTGACAAAAATCTTTCCTAGCAACATTTTAGCAAAATCTAAAGCAAACGATAGTTTTGATTTATTTGTTGCTTTGCAGTTTTCACCTGGTGTCTTTTTTGCATACTCCGAGTTCTAAATGTGACGAACAGCGCGTCGACTTAAGCATACCGCGTAAACGCACTTCCGTGAACACTGCGCCGGGCGTGATGCGCTAATTTGCATATTAACTGTGGGTTGATAACGAATCAACAAAGGTACGCTCCTGTACAAGGAGATACGGTGAGTTGCTGAACTGTGTGTTAACAACCAACACATTATACTATTTCTCATAACTCAAGTATATGCATAATAGCCAGGGATTACATACCCTGGTTGGTTTGATACAATAATAATCCCACTCACTGAAGAGTTCTTAGAATAAGCGTCCTTGCTGATACACACATCAGTTTTTAACTCCTTCACCACGCCCCCACTTTGACAATTCTGGGTATGCCACTGTAGGGGGACAAGGGCTGATTGACACGGTTGCATTATCTCTGGCATATTGAGGGCGTGCGTAGATACTAAATTGCTATTGCTCTCAATCATGTCAGTTATCTCATGATTCCACCTACATCAGTCTTCTCAGTATCTTTAATGTCAGATTGTACTTAAAAATATTCACACTTTAATCAAACAAATTCGTACAAACTTACTTCCAGGATTACAATACACCAACCTAGATGGCCCTGAACTACAAAGGAAGGAGAAATGGGTTAACCATTTTTCAGGGTTTTGTCACTAAAATATTTCAGGGAAAAGAAGAGGAAATTACACTTTTTTTTACAGGAGCTGCAAGTGATTTGTACTTCCTCTTAATATCAGATATGACCTCATTCAAGGCCAAACAAGGGCATTTGTAATGTTAACAGTGAAATGAAATCAATTGAGATGGATGTTTATATTGTACACAATGCTGTGATTTATTGTACACATTGCTGTCAAATGTATAGAGATGACAACTACATGTATCCACTCATATCTATTTCTTGCTTATTAAAGGTGCACCGAGAGATTTTGAGGCACCCAAATATTGTGTCATAATAGTAATTTCATATAGATTAGACACTCAATAGATTTTGTATCTTGTATTTGGCCACAGGAATGTCTTAAAAGAGAGAAAAAGGGTGACTTTGATTTGCTTATATTTTAATATAAAACATGGCTGAATTTCGTATTTGCTCCTATACGAAATTAGAAATTTCACAATTTTTGTACCAAAGAAACATTTCTCAGTTTAATCCTTTCAGATGTGGATATTTTTGATGGAAAGCTTTACATCAGGGCAAAAATCAGAACTTTCAATTTTTTAGGGACACCTGATATGTGAAATCTCTCGTTGCACCTTTAAGAGGCACTGGCACATTTGATTTTTCAAAATTGATATTGTGCATGGTTGTAAAGCTTTTATATACCTTACCCCTCACCTGAAATTATTAAGACCAAATCAGGACCCTTATGGGTAAACAGAAGTTAGCCAGTGGTGTAATGGTGGTGGGGGGGGGGAGATACACACATATACATATACCACAACATATTTACACTTTATGCGTAGAGCGCTGTAATTTGGGGTCGCTGGTGTTGGTTTAAATCATGCCCAATGTAAAATTTATGTCAGACTGCCTACCCACCCAACCAGCCCCAAAATAACACTTAACGTTTGTACACTAGTGTCTATGGAGATGGGACCAAAATTCGACCTGCCCACAGAAATTGCCTTGGCACCCCTTCAGTGTGGTTAGGCCACTGAAGCTTGCCTACAAATTACCTGGATGTCTTAATGCCCCTATCTGTTTTTTTTTTATGTTACTTTTATGTGTGAAAAATATTTTGTGAGCAATTTGAAGAAATTTCATATTTTGTGAAAATGTGCCAGTGCCGCTTAAAGGTGCATTTCGTGATTCCAGCCCCTTCTGTTTCATTCATTGTTCACTAGATATCCTTGAGAAAAGCTTTTTCACAACCTTTTAGCTGATCCTGACTTTGCGGTTTTGTGTTATGAGCAACGTTTCCCACGGTCCCATAGGCCACTGTGCTATAATTTCTCTCCGTTTACGGACAGAAAAAACAAAATTGCGAATTGCTTACAGACACGGCCGAATTTGCACATAAGATTTGGCACACATGGATTACTAATGTTAACGGTTCAGATGATATGAAAATCTCAACTTTTTTGAGGTAAGTCGGGGGTACGAGGCTGTGGATCATGAAATGCCCCTTTAAATAGTTTAAACTGACATTTTCCCTGATGGGAATGAGCCATATCCATTCCAACATTGTTTTCAATCTTTTTCTTTACAGAAAATGACTGAGAAATTATACATTTAAAGTTGGGATTTAATACTCAAGTGACTATCATTTGGTTAATACGCATCACACAACTGCCAGCAATAATGAGTTGCATTCAGTACGCAATATTGCATTGGGCACTTTACACCTTGTGCATTCAAATCAGGATAACTAAAGTCGCTTATGTCACTGTACTTATTTAGGATGTAAACAACTCGTCTTTTGCACTAGTTGTTTTCTCCTGAATTTGCTACGTTTCAGGTAACGGACTAAAAAAAAACGGGGTTCACACTGCATGTTTAATCCCGTCATAATGTGTCGTCAATGGGAAAATACATTTAAATAATGGTTCAGGTTTTCCTGCCTCAGACAAGTCAATTGGTCATCAACATGAATTTTTTTTTTTTTTTTTTTTTTTTGAAAATCTCAACTTTTTTGAGGTAAGTCGGGGGTACGAGGCTGTGGATCATGAAATGCCCCTTTAAATAGTTTAAACTGACATTTTCCCTGATGGGAATGAGCCATATCCATTCCAACATTGTTTTCAATCTTTTTCTTTACAGAAAATGACTGAGAAATTATACATTTAAAGTTGGGATTTAATACTCAAGTGACTATCAATTGGTTAAAGACACTATCAGTGATTTGCTAAATCAGCAAATCGAAAAAATCATCAAAAATCAGATTTTTGCATGAATGTAACAAGTACAGGTATCCTAACATACCCTGCAAATTATAAGACCAGAAGCAACCTAATAAGGACAGAATCGGAGATTTGAGTCATTACTGTCCGAACGGACACTTACTACAACACGTAATTGAATGGAGGATCGTATCTTGGAACACTGCCGTTTTCTTCCTTTTCTGTCAATTCTACAGCTGGAAAAAGTAACTTAAAAGAATTCTACAGACTTATCCTTCACTTTGAAGCTATTCCTGCAAATTTCAAATATTTTTCAAATCACTGATAGTGTCTTTAATACGCATCACACAACTGCCAGCAATAATGAGTTGCATTCAGTACGCAATATTGCATTAGGCACTTTACACCTTGTGCATTCAAATCAGGATAACTAAAGTCGCTTATGTCACTGTACTTATTTAGGATGTAAACAACTCGTCTTTTGCACTAGTTGTTTTCTCCTGAATTTGCTACGTTTCAGGTAACGGACTAAAAAACGGGGTTCACACTGCATGTTTAATCCCGTCATAATGTGTCGTCAATGGGAAAATACATTTAAATAATGGTTCAGGTTTTCCTGCCTCAGACAAGTCAATTGGTCATCAACATGAATTTTGGTCTCACATAAATTTGCTACTTTTTTTTAAACACACTATAAAGAGGGTTAACTGTCCAAGTTTAATGCCCTCATGTGCTGTGTCATCTGCAGGAAAAACTATTAAAATAATAATGGTCCAGGGTTTTCCTGCCTCGGACATATTATACGGTGATAAACATGAGCTCCTTCCTATCCTCATATGTTCAATGCACAATATGCGCTTAAAGAGACACAAGGACAATTACAGAATGAAGCGCCCCTAATATTTTTTGAACCCGGGTTTTTTGCTTATTTGGAATGCTTTGTATTCGATCAAACGTAAGCTGAATACGACGTCTTTCTGTTATGCATGGCAGAAAATCAAAGCATGGTTTTCTAGAGGGACGATTACGATAGCAGGCAAGTTCAAACACGGTTTGCAGTTTTCCGTTGTACTTGTTGTCCAATAAACCTTCGAAATGTTCTCGGTAGGTGGTCTACAATCAATCTAGTGCAATTTGAGAGAAATTTGTATCCTGAAAAAAAATCTCCTCAGAACTGTCACTTTAATTGATGCTTTATGCTTTTGAATTGGGTCGTCACTTACACCGCAGAAGCTATATAGATCACTCTAGAGGTACGTCACTTCCGCTAAGCCGTTGACAAAAATGACGAATCGCCCAAAATAACATAACGCAGATGGTAAATAGTCCTTTGTTTTGCTGCATTTTTGGAAACTTTAGGGTTATAATATGTCAACTTAAATAGTTTCATTTGTTATGGTTTGGAGTTTGAGTCAGATTGGCAAATGCAAGACAATAATTTTTGTATCATCTGCCTATGTGACTTGCAAATCTCCGAGTGTGTTTCTACTGGCAACTTGGCAAAAGCGGCTTTCGCTGACCAGCTAAGGACCCGGGTTTTTCCGCTATCTCAGCTGTTTCTATTAAAAGGCACATACCAGTATGTGGCATGCTCAACTGCACTTATGATGCTTACTGCTATCGACTGTTTCTACTGGTGAAATAGCAGCATGCAACATGCCAAAAGCCTTCACAGAGTAGGTTTGATTTTACCGTATAACGTCGCATTAAAATAGAGGGTCGGTCTGTTTTTTACAGAGTTGGATAACAGATCGATCCATGTCCGACATGGTATACGGCCTCAGTAGAAACACACTGTCAAAAGTTTGCAAACTTAATTGTATAATTTTAAAACAAAATCAGAGCACCGGGACATTATGATACAAACATTTGCTCTTAACACTAAAATGCCAAGATTAGAATGAACTGAAATTTGGGGAGTAAACTTTTCTGAAATATACCTAGTAACTATAAACAAAACCACTGTTACAATCATTAAAATTTAAATGTACCTTTAATACTCTGGTAAGTTGTAAAAACAATTAGTCATTTATGCTTGAAATGTAAGGCTTGGATTGTGGATTTTGAAATAAACTGTGCAACATTTAGGTAATAAAATCAGAATTGAGGAGTTTCATGTTCACGTTAAATGCCCTCATGATATGTACTAATTCCCAGGAAACCATTAAATGGGCTTGGTTCATTTATGTTTTTCCTGCCCTGGATTTATCATTCACTCATATATATGAACCACTTATCCCATACTTCAGCAATAATCAGCAAACCATACGCACAGAATACCAATTAACTTGTTGAATGACAAAAACATAATTTACACCCCTTTAGTAGCAACAGATTTTTAATTATTTCAACACAAGGTTTACTCAGTGTTGGCCCAACTCGCATATTTTTAGGGGCATGACTTGGAATGATGACATTCCGGCAAACTCATTATGTTGACACACCAAGTGCATCTTCACAGCCCATCACACCAAGCTATCACTTCAGTGTGACAAAAACGTAATTTGTTGGGCCTTGTGTCCATATTCATCACATTGACCATCTGACCTTATTCAAGGACAAACAAGGTCAAATTTAATGTACTACATTGAATGAAGCTTGCCTTAACTGAAAGCATAGTAATATGGTCAAATTACAATTGCTTGTATGCTTGCAAATTTACTATGGTCAACTTTATTGTGGTTATACAGGTCTGGGTTATCTATTATGGGAAGTCCAAATGTTAGAACACATATCCATATTGTGTGTGGCTTCACTGGCCTTGCCTTTGTGTGTGTATGCATGAATGTGTGTGTGTTTATGTGTGTGTGAATGTGTGTGAATGTGTATGTGTATGCATACATGCATGTGTGTGCATGTGCATGAATGTGTGCATACATTTAAAGGCACTATCAGTGATTTGCTTAATCAGAAAATAAAAAAAATCTTTAAAAATCAGATTTTTACATGTTAATAATAAGTGTAGGCATCCTAACATACCCTGCAAGTTGTAAGACCAAAAGCAGCATAATAAGGACAAAATCGGATATTTTAGTCATTACTGTCCGTACGGACACTTACTACAACACGCACGCATTTGTATGGAGATTCGTGTCTTGGAATATTCCTTTTCTAGCAATTTTTCAGTGGGGAAAAATAACAAAAATAACTTATGATAATTCTATAGACTTATCCTTCACTTTTAAGCTGTTCCTGCAAATTTCAAATATTTGACACTTTTGGGTGAATCGCTGATAGTGTCTTTAAGATGATACACAAAGTTGGTAAAATTAACACGAGGAAAAAGGTCAAAGGTCTCATGCACGAAAAATAAATGCACAGCAGCAATTTTCACTTTCAGATCTCATACTCCCACAGCTATCAGCTATTCAACAGCTCAAGCTTGATTTATTTGTTGATGGATTCTTTCTATTCTGTCACTCACCCCTAAATAACAATCTGACCTTCATCAGGACAAGTCCCAGATAAACAAGCATGTTTGTTGTAGAACATGCCATACATTTTTACTTTTTGTGATCATTATTTTTACGATTTTTCTTTTACAACATGCATCAGTCTAATAATTGTCTGGCAATAGAAGAAATTTGAGGAAAATATGTTTATCTATTTTTTTCTATTCTTATGGAGACATAAGGGCACTAAAAAACTACTTTTTTTGTGTTGTTTTTATTTATTTATACATTGAATGGTTACCAGTGAATTAATATGAAAAGTGAAAATGATTACTAGTAGTATTTTCTGTCATGCTAGACAGAAAATTCAAGCATGTTTCTCCTTAGGGCTGGCTTAGACAATGGCAAGTTCAAAACTTAGTTTTCATTTCCTTTGAGTTTCCCATTTATTTTGTTCAGTAAAACTCTGAAACATTTTCAGGTGTTGTTCTACAACCACTACAGTGCAACCTTCGAAAAATTTGTTCCTTCAGAAAACTTCCGTCTCCTTTTAAAGGCTGACTCGGACTTCCACACGATGCCACCCTCGATTTTCTACCAAATCAGGCATGCATACATATAAAATGTCCCCGAAGACTAAATGGGGACAACAAAGAGGATAAATCGGGATGAGAAGTGGAGAAAGGAGAGGGAAAAGAAAGAATGGAGGATAGTCGCCACTTACAACATGCAGGGAATATGTCTGGTCTATTGTTTACCCCCAGCCTCCACAAGTTTTTGCAATTATTGTCCAAAATAGGTTCAAAGGGGCAAAAATATTGAAATTGACTTTTTCCCCAGAAAGTGTTTGACGAATATTTTCTATTATTTTGTTTATCACCTTGTGAAGCTTTTGTTTCAAAATTTGAATGAAAAGTGATTCAAAATGAGGATTTTTCAAAGGTATCTCTGTTGACTCAATTACTTTGTGCAAACTTGAACCTTATTTTCTCGGTTTGTTTTCAAGGCATCGTCATTTAACAATATTATAGGATCCATATTTGTCCTGTTGTCATGGGGTTTTCACTAAAATGCTGTGTGAATAATGCTCTTTTGAGGAAAAATACCATGAAACCAACACTTTATTTTGGTCAACTTCAGACTGACTTTGCTTTATTGCATCACATATAATGGCATATATACCGTACTGACCTAAGTATAGTCCCATGCTCAATTATAATCCCACCCCAAGTTTTGAAAGAATCTGAAGAATAGTAGAAAATCCTATCATAATCCACTATTAGTTTTTTACTGGAAGGCAATAGGTAACATGCAATTTTTGTTAAAGTCATTGCTGTTTTGGTAGTATCTTCTAGTGATTTTCTTTACAAAATTAGGTCCATGCTTCAGTTCATTTACAAGTCTTTGTTGATCATGCACACCTCATTTGACGCATGAAAATATCTAGAGTAAATTTAGTTCTGAAAGGCTAAAATGTTGATGCTCATGTGTTTCATGTTAGGGTGGAGATCATATTATAATCCCAGCCCCTAAATTCAAGCAAAGGACTATACTATACAGTATTTGTGGAGAGAGGCAAAGAGGTAAAGTAAGTACCTTTTTCCCAAGGATACAACTTTGTTGTGGTTTGAACCTAGCCTATCATTAAGGCATTGCACTTTATTTTTATTTCCTACAGTCCCTGTCTACGATGTGGTATAGTGCCCTCTCATGGCGAGTCTGCATCACCTAAAGTTCCGCATTTATTTTGTGTTTTGTTTTTCTTTATTTTCCGGGATAAATCTTCTGTCTACAACTTTCCTGGGAACTGATTGAGCAATACATAGTAAGGCACCTTGCAAATGCATTGCGGTCAATCAAATGTGATAATACTACCTTGTGGCGGCACTGTTTTATGTTACTGTTGGGCATTCGTTGAGGTTAAAGAAAAGGTTGGGTTGACAGATAATGTTGGTATGAGCAATCAATTAGTAGGTACAATCCTCAATATGATGACCACGTAATACTTTGATTGACACATTAGTGCCTGCACAAAACTATCCCTATTTTCACAAAGACGCCTCGCTACGCTCAGCCAAGGGCTTTGCCCTTGATTGACACGCACCTCCGACGAGCCTGGATGAGGCGTCTTTGACAAAGACTAAGTTTGAACCAATAACTTCCCAATTTTATTATATAGAGAGTACAAGGTTCTAACAAATGCACCACTGTGTCCTTCATTGTCTATGCAAGCTATGTAGCAATGTCTTTAGAGGCTGACTCGGAGATTTCCCCAGGAGGGTGCCCTCAGTTTTCTTATAAATTGTGCTTTTGCATATATACATAATGCTTGTCCATTATACTAATCACCATCACTGTATGAAATAGCCAAGCTCAAATCAAAGTGCTTCATATAGAAAATCACATCATTGTTATAAAATTCCATACACACACTATCCTTTGGCACTGTTATGCTATACATAAATATTTACTGCATCAAAATGAAAAGTCCGATTCATCCATTTTAGGTGACTACCTTTAGTTCTAGGTGACTATTTTTAATCAATACCCACAACAAAATTATATTTTGAAATCTTAGTCAGCCTTTAAGTAGAAAGGCCTATCAAGTAAGTGCAAACAATCTACTAAATTACTCCTTAACAGTGAACAACCTCACATGGAATAGCTCCAAGAATATAGTAGATTCAACCCATCGTGTCACAAGAGGAAAAGCTTTAGACAGCGTCGATTAGTTTGGAGAGCAGGCAGAAAAAGAAAATATGTGGCCCAATTCACCCATTTCAAGAACGAACTAAGATAATCTGGCCTTTCATGTTGACATTTTTACATAGAGAGTGCACAGACTTTCATGTTCCTTCATATTCAAAACACGGGGGCACTCAAAAGTCAGTAACATTCAACTCAACTATTACATTGGATACCACTGAAGCAAATACGATTAGTCAGAATGTTTTGAGAGTTAACGTAGCTATAAATGCACTTATGTTGACTTGAATGCTTTCATTAAGCATAGAATTGATTTTTCTCTGAAATCGGACTAAATGTTTCAATAGATTTAGCATTGAATTTTCATTTCTCTGAAATCGGACTACATGTTTCAATAGATTTAGCGTGGAATTTTAATTTCCAGCCACTGCACATGCCCCTCATTCAATGCCCACATACGATTAGAAAAGTACTAGAGGTAGAGGTGACACGATGGGTTGAATCTACTATAAATGTTCTGGCATATACATTGTAAAAGAGTAGCTTGTCACAATAGGAGAGCTGGTATGATGCATTTGCTATCCACTGTTGCAAATGGCATAAAATGCACTCCACTGAATATGATCATAGATCTATATTAAGTAATGATTTGGAGTATGCTCATTGTAGTTGTAACTATATTAAACCGGCGCCAGCCCGATAACGTTAACAAACAAGTGCTGGTCTGACGCTATTGAAAATTTACAAAAATACATGCAGTCATGACTTTTTTTTATCTTTTGGGGTGAAATATTCTTTTCTTCTTTTGACTTGAATTTTGTAAAAACTCAGCAGTGATAATGACATGTTGGAAGTTTGAGGTGAGTAAAGCAAATAAAAACTGATTAATCCAGGGCCCATTTGAACTGATGTAACACATATGACAATTTAAAGTATTCATACTCGGAGAGGCTTTATTTCAATTGGGAAGTGCTTACAACAATCCTCTTTACATTTTACAGTTGCTGCTTATTTTCACTACCATAGTGTATTTCTACTGAGCAGACACGATTTATCCGGATAAAATTTTAGTTGGTTGATACCGGTGAATTGGGCGATAGTGCGAAGTTTCTTATGAGCCGCGTTTTTTGGAAAATTCAACCGACCGTCACAGGCTGTGATTTTTCTAGCTAAATATCATAATGCATGAGTTCAACTGTGATGTATTGGGCCAAGTAAAAATAAATCTGGTTTCTGGTAACCCTTCTGTCCCTAGTTTTTAGTGTCAAAACAAAAAAAATATGCCTTTTGGGGGGAAAATTACGTCTTCCTTGTCAAATTCTGACAAGACTCCATTGACTCCAGTGACATGAGATTTTTTTAGGATACAAATTTCTCTCAAATTGCACAGGATCGATTGTAGACCACCTACCAAGAACGTTCCGAAGGTTTATTGGACAAACAAGTACAAAAGAAAACGGCAAACCTTGTTTTGAACTTGCCTGACTATCGTAATTGTCAACATAGAACACCGTGCTTTGACTTTCTGTCGTGCACGACAGAAAGTACTAAATCATCATATTATTACATAAAGACGGCGTATTCGGCTTATTCACTTCAGGTGTGATCTAATACATTGGAAAGCATTCCAAATATGCAGAAAAATTTGGGGGCGCTTCTTTCTGGAAATCTCATGTCTCTTTAAATTAAATTTTTCTCCTTCCTTCCATCCCAAATTTTTCAGAGCATGTTACCGGAAACAAAATTTTATTTTTGTTAGGCTTGTGTTGTGGGTTGTGATCTGCTAACTGTCTGTGATCTTTTTATAGGTAACTTTACTTCTACAACTTGCCGAGACCCGCCTCAACTTCAATCAGCCCGTTATTTGTTTTATTCACAGTGACCAACGTGCGAATACGGACCGAGTTGCTCCTATTCACTTTACCCCATTGCGAAGTACATCCGAGTTGCCTCCTTATTCACACTACCAATGGTACGAATCAAGTTTCGTGTTGCTCCTTTTCACATTACCCATGTGCAAACTACCTCCAAACGTGATCATTATTCACATTACCCACGTGCGAATAAAGTTCGGTGTTCCTTATTCACACTACCCATGTGTGTATAAGTTCCAAGTTGCTCCTTATTCACATTACTCAAGTGCAATACATCAGAGTTGCGGATATTCACATTCTCCTAGTGTGAGGAATTCCAAGTTGCTGCAATGCAAATTACTAACAATTTCCAACAAGTTTGAAAATTATAACACTTAAGTGCCTAAGGGGGGTTCCATAGTACCCAAGATTTGTTTTTCGGCGATATCTCACTCGTGAAAATATTTTCGAACTCTAATTTTTTGAAGTGTGTTACTTATCGATGCGCTTCTTCCATAAAAAAAAATTACTAAAATTCTTGCCCGCTAATGAGAGAATTAGCTTGGGTCCCTAGGAACCCCCCCCTTAGGCACCAAGGGAGTGGTGATTTTAAAAAATAACAAGGCAAACTTGTATTTACGCGAGCGTAAAATATGTCCCCGCCGAATGTCGCGACCACTTAATATGCGATAAATTGCAACTACAAACACCCCACCCCCTCCCCAACACCCCGCAACACCCATCCCCTCCCCAACAGCCACAACTCCCCAACACCCACAAACACCCCCATCCCCCATACCCACCCCTTCCAAAAAAACTCGGCAACACCCAACCCGCAATACCCCACCCTAGCAACACCCCCCCCTGGCAACCACCCCACGGGCAAACCCCACCTGGCACAGCTCACCCCATCCTTAACAACCCCTCACACTCCAAATCCCCGCAAAACACCCCAACCCACCCCAATACCCCGTAACATGCTCCCCTTCACACAACACCCCACAACACGCACTGCTCTCCCCTCCCCAACACCCCTAAAGCCTCACCCTCTTCCAACACCCCGACACTCCCACCCCTACTCCCAAATAAACCGTAACACCGCCTCCACAACACCCCTTCACACAACATGCAACACCCTACCCCCTCAACAATAAACAGCAAAACACCAACCCCCTCCCAACCACCTCCGCAACACTACCCACTCCCCAACACACGCAACACTACCCCCCCTCCCCAACACACCCACAACTCCCCACAACAAACCACCAACTCCCCCACAACACCCACCCCTCCCCATGGTATCAATCTCAGTAGCAAAGGAATTTTTCATATCGACATGTACCAATTCAGAGATACAGCAAATATGCATATTTATTAGCTCATTTGCATACCTAAGCCGCTATATTTCACAACTTTCCCAAACTTGCAAAAAAAGATAGGCCCCCATGATAGGCTATCATACAGTGCTGGAAATTTTGAGTATCCGATGTACCGTTTAAAAATATGACAATTTACGCTGGATTTTTGCATATTAATTAGCTCATTTGCATACTCAATTTGCCCCATATACGCCCAAAATCTAATCAGGTTGAGAACTCTTCAGGCCCGCTTCCTTCCACAAGTTACATCAGTATAGACCATACGGAACTCCAGAAAACTTGTACACAGGCCTTGTAGGAAGATTTTCATAAATTATGCAAATTAGATACTCAATTAGCATATTTTACGCCCAAAATCTAATCGGTGTCGAGAACTCATCAACCGCTTCTTTCCACCAATTACAACATGGGTTTAACATTTTTATCACGACGGACGAACGGACCGGACGGGAAGAACGACGGACGGACGACGGACGGACGAACGGCGACCCGGACGACGGACGGACGCTGTCTTTCATAGTCCCCGTCGAACTCGTTCGGCGGGGCAAAATTAGAAACCATGTTGCCAGAACTATTTTTTGCTTATGTATGTTCATATGCAATGAAACAAAATTAATTAATTACATAATCAGAAAAAATCATTAACCCTTATGTGCTGAAAAGAAGCGATTTCATCATCGAGCGGACTGCACGCCATGCTGTACCAAACCTATGGCAAAATACGACAGCCCCCACAAAAAATACAAGAATGTACAAAATGGTAAGTTGTGTTTAATATATGTAAATTGGTCATTTAGAGCAGATATAAAACATAAATGATTTGAAATGTGTTATGCTGTGGAAGCAGGGTCGAGAAAACATCATGCTACTTTTTGAGCGATTTTGACGCATTTCGAAAAACAATGATTTTTGCCCCTAATCCAGATGATAACCGGACTCATTATATTGCACCTGTGGCCGTGTCTTATGCCCCCTCAAAGGTGGTATGAGTTCATTGAAAATTCCTATGGGAAAATGATTAAAAATAAAAAATTCCCCCCCCCCCTTAGGACACCAACGTGAGGAAAACCCTTAGCACTTAAGTGTTAACACCCATATGAGCATTGTATTGGCTGAATCATCATGTGCAAATGGCTTTGTTGTGATGCTTTTGTTCTCTTCATGTAATGTATTGTTTGGTGGATACATTTGCTTTCAGGTTTTGTTTCTTTAATGTTCAAGGCATTTTTAAAAGCTTGCTATGATAATTTGGGAGTAAATTGGTATATTTGCATGACTCCTCACGTTCACTTAATAAAACATTGGTATTTCTACTCAATGGATTCTGACTGTGGTGTACATGTAACTCACTATACTTCTCCAACCTGAACAAAGGAAGTGAACATAGCTGTCACACAGTCTTAAAAGTGCAAATCGCAGTAAACCACAGCTGTAATTGGATGCGCGCACAAAGTCGGCGTGTGCAATACGTATGCACAATAGCGGCTCGAAAGCTATAACCTCACTCCTTAGTTCAGCCCGGATGAAGTATACTTAAGCACCATGCTGTGTGTAACCTCAGTTCAAACAAGGCCCATACCAAGTTGGGGGGGGGAGGGAGTAAGACCTTCCCACAACATTCCAAAAAGCCCCCAAACTCCCTAAAAAGGACTCAAATAGGTCAAAAAATCTAAAGCGAGTGGAGCGAGCCAAACAATTAGGGGTTTTATGCTATTTTGTCAAAGAAAAAAAAACAGCAAGTAAATTTGCATTCATCCCCCAGCAAGATGGCAGTATGGAACAGACCTCATATGACCTTTGACCTTGGTCATGAAACTTGGACACAGCCACATAGAAGGAACCCATAGTGCGCCTTAAACCTAAGTCCAGTTAAATCGGAGTTCAACTTTTCAAAGAAGACTGAACAAAAACCTAACTAAACTGCGAACACACACACACCCGTACAGACACCAACCTGGAAACACACACACAGACATATGGCATTGCATGCTGTTGCAATATTCATTTCTGCTTTCAACCAGGGCTATAAAAAAGGTTAAAACTTGGTAAAAAGGGTCTATTTGCCAACTTTGTAGGAGCATTTTTTGGGAAAAAAATAGTACCCTCCCCTAAAAAATCCGGCTTTTAATGGGCCTGAGTTCAAATTCCTAATGAGCCAATATTTGTAACACGTGCCCCCATAGACCACTGTTGTCAGAAATTACAGTTGCTAATTTCTCAAAGAAACAGGGCAATAGCGGAGCGGCCGAGCCTTGAAAAGTGCTCTAGTTTTCGAGTTACCCCTCCCCACCGTACAACAAAACACAACCACCTTTATTTGAAGGATAAATATATAAAAATTTATGAAAATGATGGTTGTGGTTGAAATATTGGTGGCAGGGATGATTTCTATGCCGAAAAATGAAATTTGGGCTGCAAATTAAGCGAAATTATTATTTTTTGATTTTTTTAAGGTAAAAACATTTCAATCTTATTTTTATGGTATCCTTTTGTTATTGATATAGGTTTTATACATTGCATAAAGAGTTCAGGTAATACTCGTTGTGGTGACATGTGATAAAAAGGATGCTTTTTTTAGGAAAAAAAGGTGATTTTGGGGCTAAAATTCTAGACCCTTAAAAAAAAAAAAAAAAAAAAAGTTTAAATCGGAGTTCAACTTTTCAAAGAAGACCTGAAAAACAAAAACCTAACTAAACTGGAACACACACACACACCCGTACAGACACCAAACTGGAACACACACACACATACATATGGGCATGCATGCTGTTGCAATATTCCTTTTCTGCTTTTCAAGCCAGGGGCTAAAAAAGGTAAAACTTTGGTAAAAAGGGTCCTATTTTGCCAAATTTGTCAGGAGCAAAGTTTTTGGGGAAAAAATAGACCCTCCCCTAAAAAATCCTGCTTTTAATGGGCCTGAGTTCAAATTCCTAATGAGCCAATCTTTGTAACACGTGCCCCAATAGACCACTGTTGTCAGAAATTACAGTTGCTAATTTCTCAAAGAAACAGGGCAACTGAAAAAAGTCTGACACATCACAAGAGGGGGGTACCCAAGAACAAATTTAAATTATCATGGATTGATATAGACACATATAGATTTTCAAACAAATTAACAAATGATCAATTTAGAATACAGTTTAAACACAAAGTTAAATCTACATTTACTGACTGCTTCCCCCATTTTTAACTCTTTGCAATCAAATAACTAGGTTTCCTGCCCTACCCACTTCTCAACCAAAAAACACATTTTATCTGAATAAAACATCAGAGAAGTTTACCATAAGGTGTTCTTGATAATGTCCCTCAATTTCCTCTCAAAGACTGCTGCTACCTGCCTGCCTGCCTGCCTTATCTTGAAACCTTTCAAATCAATGCTTATTTCAGAAGCAAAACTCTTTCATAAGCATATTTAATATGGTATATTGATCAAATTCTAAAATTTGAGCCAAAATAGACATCTTCCAAATTGGAAATTTCTCGAGCCACATATCTTGCCCCTTATCACGATCAGAAAAATGTTAACATTTCCATGTGACATGTTCCACCTCCGAATGTGAGGATGACAGAATGCCCCTTAATCCACCCTCATGACCTTTGCCCTTATCTGTGTACACCGAATATGGACCTTGGATCAGCGCTTAAACTGACCATGTTTGGCGATCATAGCATTTGCTTTGTAACAGAAAAACAAATTGATAGTTTCAAAGTATGCCTATTTATCCGCTCAAAATAGACCTCTCACCCCAATCGGAGTACATTAAGAACCTTGGGCCAGTGGTTCTTTTAACCAAGTTTGGCTGCAATTGGCCCAGGAGAGAGAAAAATGCAAAACTTTACCCAAAATGACCAGACATACATACACATACAGAAATAGTGATTTCTTAATCTTGCTCTAAGCAAGTTCAGGGGCAAGACAAAAGAAAAATCTCAGCCTTTTCCATTAAAGGGATTAGCAGCGATATTGCGAGAGAATCGAAAAATGTGGAAATGCATTTGTTTTAACTCATAAATCAGGGATACGTGTGTACAATTCCATATAACTGCTTTGATAGAGAAACAAACCACCAAATAGTGAAAAAATGAAGTATTTGAGGAAATTTGTCATACCGTCTCCCGTAAATAGACATACAGCAATGACGTCTCAAAATCTACAATAAATAGCTGATTGTGGTTTACACTAGCACAGAATAAACAAAGATCAATAATGTTTGTGTTTGGGGACTGTATTGATCATGGTGCACAACATCACGCTTAAAAATCTGGGATATTCACCGAGAAAGACGTTTTTTGATCTCAAGTCGGAATGTTTGATACGCACGTAAAGAAATTAGAGAATCGAAAAAAAGTACTCTGCCCTTTTTCTTTAATACACGGATTTCAAGCCAACCACTTGCCGGTTATGTTTTGATATCCATGGCAGTAACAAAATACAAAATAGGAATTTTGATGATTTTTTCGATGTTTCGGATTAGCAATCGCTGCTAATCACTTTATGTAGTTATTTATCTTTTTTCCTAAGTATTTTTGATTTTGTGTCTGTGCCAAGCATACTTAAGTCAGACATATTGGCTGGACTTGCCGGACCGTCAATTCTGATCTGCCAAATTTTAACTCAAATATTTCTTTTTCACAATTTTTTTTTTTGCAATTGCTCTTTTATCAGTGTTGTTTTAAAACCTTAATAATTCATAAAAATCAATTTCTCTGTATATTTCTGAGTCCAACCAATTCCATTACATTTTCCTATGTGCATTTATGCTTCAATGACATGTTTTTCATGCTTTTTCTTTGGTATTTTACTTTTTAATCATCATATTATCCATTTTATCCATGTCCTTGGAGCAGAACAACAGAAGCCGACCTTCTGTTGAAATGAAGTTGAAATAAGAACACCCCTATGAAAATTATAAGGCTCCCTACTGGCGATTTTTTTAGGTCTACATTGGATGGAATTGGTGCCGGTGTGGAAAAATGCTATGCTGAATTATCCTTCCCGGGAGAACAATTCCAAATTCCCTCCAAGATTGCAAATTTCCCTCCAAGAATGTGTTCCCTTCATTTATTTATTTCTTAATGTATTCTTTATTAAAGGACAAAATTTCCCTCCGAAATATCAAAATTTCACTGGAATGTCTTTCCCAAATTGCCTACTTTTTTCCATACAGGTTGGTGTTTTATTTAGGCAATGGACACTTACCAGCAAGAATGTAATACTTTTGGTTGGGCATATCAGATTTCCTATTGACTATTAAGGCCTACCTAATTAGAATTATATTTAATAATGCTTTTTAAAATAATATGATACAACGGATGAATGCACGAATTGATCTACCTCGTTACCTCCCGTGCTAAACTGCCACAGTCATTTTTTATTCTTGTCACTTCTTGCACTTTTGTCCAGGATATAGTGGTATAATAACACATCACAAGTGCAAATGTTATAATATTGCAGGTAAAAGTATCAAAATTTAGTATAAATACTTTTAATTTTATAACGTATCCCTTTAGAGTTCTTCCGTACCAATGTAGTGTTTGATGAGCATGTTTTTAAGGTGGGTCCCCATGATTTTTTTTTAAAAATATAGTTTTTTTTGGAAAATTTGTTAATTCTTGAAATTTTTGAATATTAACTCGCAACACAGACAATTACTTGCAAAGAAAATGAAAACAGTTGATAGGTATAGCCATAAAAAATCATAAAATCATATATAAAATTATCTTAAAACCTGTATTTTTTTAACCTATGTTTACAATGCTAGAGCAGCCACATATCCAGAAAAATTTTAGACCTATCTTGTCACTCTTGAACTATTATCTAATGAACCCACCTTAATCACCACCTTTAAAACAGTTTTCAGTTACAGTTTTACACAGAACGCCTCAGACCAAATTGAAGGTCTAAATCAATGAAACTACAACAAAAAGGATATGCCAAGACAATTACATTATAAACATGAAACTGCTAACTGCAAATGCTGTTCAACAAACATTTGTCATTTCTTGTCAAAAAATTTTTTAAAATAAAACATCCATACATAACAAAATGAAACCACCACAAACATTTACACGCCAGCTAAACATCATGTACAGTTGGAACTTTAGTAACCATTACAAACCGATTAAACTTTTTTTCTTGTCAGGCCAATGCGAGTCTTTGTCATATTTTGTTTTTTCTATGACCCAACTATTAGTACAATGCCCTACAAATGACCTACCCATAGCCAGTTTACCATAAGACATAAACAGTCCGTATATTACTTAGAATATATCGGCAACTCTCTCTGTTCCACTAGCTAACCCCAACACACTAGTACAAACCAATACTTAACTGTTTATTCCAATTGCCCGATTCGGAAATCAAGTTAGCACTTGATTTTGTGCACTGTGGGGCACTATTTACCAGTCAATTCATGGGCTGTTTTGATACCATACACTTGAACACTACAAAGAAGAAAAATGTGCCACAGGGCCAGCCAAGGTAGCACATAATACAAATTTGAGGTCAAATGCAAAATAGTGGATATTACATTGATACTGCCATAACAAACCCAATAGCGCTTTTTAGGCAAATGCGATTTTGGTATATCGCCGCAGGGGAGGTCACATCATGCCAAATGGACTTATTCAGTCAGGGCAGGTATGGTCGGGTGGGTAGGATAGAAGATGTGCTGGTATAGCCATGAGAAGAAATTTGAAGAGCTCCTGAAATAATGTTATTTCTTGGTTAATGCAAATAGGAAAGAGCTTGAACCCCAGGGACAGTACTCGAGCATTTTATGGTAGGTATATGCCGCCCAGTTTTTCAAACACGGGCTATGGAAATGATTTTGGTTACAAACATGTATCTCCGGAACTGAATTTAGGTTAGTTTCTTGACGGATACAAGGACTTTGGCACTTGATTTCCATCAAATTTTAAGATATAGGAAGAAATTTGTTTTAGCAAAAACAGATGCTAACAGAACTTAAATTGGTTTACAATATGATTCTGCAGAACCGAAACTCGGCCTGAAAATGAGGGTCTTACAGACACATCCCATACCACCTTCCAATGTGAATGCCCCACCTTCTAGGTCTCACATTCATGCCTGGAAAAAGTGGGGAATTTAGGAATGACATTCACAGGAAATTGTTGTCCTTTTTTAATAAAGAAATACATAAGTATTGAAGGGAAATTTTGTGAAAATTTGGAGGGAAATTTTGCAATCTTGGAAGGAAATTTGGATTGTATACCTGGGAAATTTAGCATTTTTTCCAGCCCTCCTCACATTTATGAACTCCATGATTGGTGTAGTGTCATTATTCCGTATTCTGTCAGCATGTGATATAAATGTACAATTATGCGATTGCAGTCTAACTGGAGCACAGCATTATTTTAAACCGTAGCCCAATCCTAATCTTAACTCTAATGTACTAAGCCTATGGAAAGATCAACCATTTCCACTGTTACTACTATGATGATTTTTTTTAGAATTTGTAACATAGGACAGGCACGAGAATCCATTTTTGACAATCAACTTGAAAAACAGCCTGAAAAAAACAGCATGAAAAATGACCAAAATGGACCGAAAATGGGTTTAAAAATAAAATAAAATTGCAAAAGCCTGAAAATTCTCATGAATGATGATATTATGGTTTAATAAGCTTGCACTACAAGTTAAAATTATGTGGAAATAAGCAAGCTTGTACATGTTAAAGGGGATGCTAGATTTTTTAAGGATATGAAGTTTTCATATTGATAGATTGGCCTTCACTCCAAAACCCACCTGTAAAGTTTTCACGCGATTTTCAATCCGTTTTGATACGAGGAGACTAAACGTGATTTTCTAAGCCCCATAGAGTACTGTGTAGAATTTAATATTGGTCGACCAAAAATAGGGCCACATTTTCGCTCATAAATTCCAACCAAACTACCTTTGGCTCTAAGATTCACAGGGTAAATTAGAAAAATAGCAGTTTCTTCTGATACCAAAAATGTTGACCACTTTCCGGTAAATCTGGGGTATGGGGACGAGGCTAGGCTATCAGCGCCGGGCCATGGACCTTTAAGGTGAATAAATTTGATGCAAAATTTCCATTTTCCTCATCTTTGAAGACAATCCACAAACTACTGAGCCACCAAATTAGCCAATTGTAACCTGACTTGGAATCCTTGGCACCCATTAATTACACAATGCTCAGGCACACAGTTCATATCCACCACCGCCAGAGGACATTTTCATAGAGTTGATACATATGGACATTTCTAGCAGCTGTTATGCCTGCCTGCCTGCTTTGCTTGCTTTGCCTGCCATTCTGCTCATAATGAATAACTGAACTCACTCACAAAAAACACATTTATTGACCTGAAATGACCTGAAAAATCCAAGGCCATTCCACAGTTTCTGTGGTCACTTATGCTCCACAAGAGTGTAGTGTTCTTGCCACAATGCACTTCTTCCCAGAATATTTGCCACTGATTGCCCAGAGTTTATAGTGAAACGTGCAAAAATTGTATTGGAAGAATTGCATTGTGGGACGAACCCCAAACCTTCTCTTATATTCCACAATGCAGTTAACATATTAGAGCAGTCAGGTCATTCTTTGTGCCTGTAAAGGTTGTGAGAAATCTGCGCTCATAATTTCCAAACCAGATCCAATCTATGTGAAGTTAGTTCATTAGTCCTAAGATTTCACAGGGTAAATGAGAAAAATAGTAGCTTTCTTTCAATACCAAAATTTTGACCACTTCCAATGAAATCCGGGGTTCTGTGGATGATATCATTAGCAATCGTGGCATGGCCCTTTGAATTCAAACCATTTTGAATGGACCTGGTACAAAATGTATTGTACTAAACCAGTCAAGAAATAAATGTGTAGTCCTTTTTCTTTGCTGATCATATCAGAAAATACCTAAAATAATCCTCTGTTAATATTTTTTAAAAACACTCAATTTCAAGATGTCACAAACTATCCCCATGCAAACCATGATACGATACAAATGAAAAAATACACAAAATATCATTTCTATCTTTAGTTTCCACACAAGGGAAATTGAGCACAAACATTACAATTTATAGTGTTGGTCCTTTTGGTATGTTCCCTTACCTTAATTTTGAAGGATTAGGGAAGAAAATGCTGTAAATTTTGTAAACTGAGAAAATCAGAGCTGTGCATTTCCTACAGCAGGTTTTTAGTCCAACATATCCAAAAACTCTACCACGTGATTTGTTTGAAATGTTACACACTTTTACATGTATCGACTATTGCTGATTCCAGCAAGCCAGTTCAGAACTATATTCATCAGATTTTTTTTAAAAGTTAACAACGTGAAATCCAACAAAAATATACCTTGACCAAATCTATTTTTAACTCTTTCATAGTGGCTATTCGGAGTCAGCTGTGTTGCTGAAAAGAAAGAAACTGCAGTTTTAGTGTGACCTGCACTTTAGAGCCTGGACATTACATTGACTTTCTTAAGGCCAATGCATAAAATCAGCATGTTTGTCTTTTGTGTGGTAAAATGCAACAATATGGTTGAATATCATTTTCTCATTAAAAGTCATTTCTGAATTGCCAAGGGCAATTCGGTTGTCTTTATTCCATGGTCAAACCATTTCATAATTAAATGCAATAACGGTATGCTATTTTTAAATAGTTTTATTTGAAACTACAGTATCATTTTTCAGACTTGCTTCATTTAAAGCATTCAAATAACAATTTGCCCTGCTCTGCTTCCTCAATGTTTACATCCTGATCTAGCTTAATCCAGCCTAATTCTCCTTTTAAATCCTTTGCCCGAGTCAGCTTTTTAATTATGCATAGGTCTCTCCAATAGGCTATATCTTAACTCACTCACTCATAAAAACCTCTAATGCCTTTAAGAAACTAATTGTGTTTGTATACCCCCTTTTATTACATCTTTTACAATATAAAGCAGTAACAATGAATTTTCCAAGCTGTAACGATCCACAAACCAGGCAGATTTATAATGAAAACCATAAGAACGTCCTGGCGGGTTAGTAAATGAAACTTTTTGTTTCCCCATCTTGACTTCTCTTCTGAGCTCTCTGCATAGCCAGACCAGCATAGTCCATGGGTAGACTACTGCCATCAATGTACATTTAGCAATTATTAGTATGATTCATTTTCATGCAAAATCGTAAAGATCATATTAGATGTAATTAAACTCTCTGCACAATAAATAATAAAATGCTACAACTGTCATGTCCATCCAAAGCAGGACCGAGAATTCAAAATATGTATTTGCAAACCATCAGTCCTCTAACTGGTCACAGGCCTGGACAACCATTTTATATTCATTTCCCCTATCCGTAATAATGCTGGTCTTTCTAGTCACTAATCCAGAGACATATCGTCATATGCGACAGTAAGGTCAGATCATTCTCCTAAATCTGTGGTCAATGGTCAACTGGCCGTTGTTAAGTTGTGAGTAAAATCATACAGACAATATTTCCTCACAATGAGACACTTGTCACTCAGAGTATACTGACATCCATACTGAGATTAAAATTACATCACATGCCCAAGCACTTCTTCCCAACATTGTTAGATCATACTAAAAATCGCTCGCTACTGCTAATATAATTACCTTGGTTGGGGGGTCATTGTATAGCTTTATACCACGCACACCGAAAGGTCAAACAGATTCGCCCTGGCCAAATCTCCAAATTACATTTCCTTCTAATAATAATTTCCCCTAGACACACTTAGTCCAATGGGTGTGCAATGATCGAGTCCATATCGCGAAATGTCAGTGGTATAGTACTGACATCGTCTTTATATGCTGGTTGACAGTGGGAATAATGCACAAGGTAAATTACCTTCACACAATTTTCCCATCCATTACATTGTTCCATTCTACCATTTGCTATTTTCGATATTTCCTGTTGTTCCTACCACTTCACATGGCTATCGGAACCTCGTGCCACAGCGCTGGCTATTGTCCGGTTTCCATGAATGTACAGGCATGACCCCTAGCAGTATTGGTTGGAAATATTTCACCTCACATGTATTAATGCATGGTGTGACGTTGTAATTAACACGTCGTGCCTCGATTTGTTGTTGTTTTAAAGCAATCTTTGAACTGTAGTATCGCAATGGAGTAGCGGTTCCCGGCGGCAAAACCTCGACTCCTTTCTAAATATTTTTGACGTGTCCGTTAAAAGTTTCTTCGTGCAGTGCCTTGCGATTAAGGGGTAGTAAATATACATCAATTTAATACAATACAAAATCCTGCTAGGTCCACTTTTGCAATGTTCAGATCAGAGATTTTATGTACATTTCCTGCTTTTCTAAATTATTGTTATATATAAAAAGACCCAAATACCTCTTCATGTACAACGACCTCTGGGAGTGATCTTGATATTACCTGAGATCCACACGTCACCCTGGCTTGGCAGCAGCCCTCTATGGGATAATTGAGGTGTATCTACAATTAGTTTCCTTTAGAGTTTTGGCCACAGATGATAAAACCAAACACAAATTAATGCACTTTTTTGGTCACAATTGTTATAAGAATACGTCAACATGGGAATAGGGGTGTCAATCAGAAACTATCTTTACCCATGCAAGTGATATTATACTACTAAAGACAAAAAACCCATTGGTGTATACTGATGGAGCTTGTACCAAAAAATGGGCACTGTAGTGTCATGCATCAACACTTAAAGGCAGACTCATTGACTTCAAAATATATATTTTTTTTGTAATAATGAAAAATAGTCAACTAGAACTAAAGATAATAACCTAAAATGCACAATTCCAAAGTTTGAGATGAATCAGATTTTTCGTTTTGATGCAGTAAACATTTATGTATAGTATTACGTGCCACAGAATACTGTGTATAATACAATTTCCGGATCTGGAATTTTATAACAAAGTTGTGATTTTCTATATGAAGGACTTCGATTTGAGCTTAGCTATTTCACACAGTGATTAGTATATGGACAGGCATTATGTATATGCAAAAAAACACAATTTGTTTGAAAATTGAGGGCACCCTCCTCAGGAAATCTCTGAGTCGGTCTTTAAGTGGTCAAGTGGGGGAGGCACCGGAGGTGACTTACAGTCCCTAAGTTAGCTCAAAAATGCGAATTTGCCCTCTATTGCCCATGTGTAAACTACAGTTTTAAAGGTGCCCCATCCAAATACACACATCATTTTCACAGGAAAGGTTATAGCCAAATTACAAAATTAAACAACCCTTAGTTATGCTCATAGAATGGGAATGAGTTTAGTGGATTATCTTACAGATGAAACTTAAGAAAAATAAAAAGTTTCTTAAATGCTACCCAAATCTCAGGTTTGATGGTGGGTCCACAGCTGTTTGAAAGTCATTTATCACAATAAATCCAGAATAAAACATATCAATGGTGACTCACTTTTGACTACTATTCAAATTATTTATTCCACTAACTTCACTCTGTGTAAATTTAACAAAATTTTGTTGTGGTCAAATGATTTCTAATCTAGTTTGACATGTCTCTCTGTGGAAAATGGACATATAGAGGGCACTATAACATACAAATCATCACCTTTGTAAGCTTATATGGCAAAATTCCCCACATTGAATTTTTCTAAAATTGCAGAGGTAATAGCTCTTGCATATCCTTTACAACAGTTGTCAAAATTGTGTCGCCACTGCTTGAAATTGCTCTTAGAATAAGAGACAATTTGCATGGGGTCAAACAGTTGTGGGTCAAGTCCAAAAATGATTATCAGAGAAAATTAAATCGTTTGCCCACAATTTTTTTTTAATTTGCACAGGCTGTAACTAGTGGAATAAATAATCTAAGTCAGGTGTCAAATACTAAGTGTTTTTTTGAGAAAAAAACACATTATTTTCATAGCTAGGAAAGGCTATCGTCAAAATCCAAAATTTTATTTTAATTTGACATATCATTGTACTATGAGAAGCAACTGCATTAGCCAACAGACTAAATTGTACTGTACAAATAACTTCCAGTAACCTTAAACAACATTGTTTTGTTTTTTTAATTCTGGTTTGTCATAAAAAATGAGACTCAAACAGCTGTGAGATTAAATACTGTATGACACTGTAGTTTTAAGGAAAATACATTTAGAAATTGACACATAGCTAGGCACTAAATGAAAAACAATCAAATATCACTTGTTATGCTGGTATAATGAATCATCCCCTCTTTGATTAATGGGGTATCATTTTAAAGCCCTGAAATACCCATTGTTACTCAGAGAAAATCTAAACTTTCCTCTCTAGAGACAATGGCAATGTTTTGATGTGAAAGGTCTCATTTCCCATACCATATCAAATTGACTGTATTTTGACCGTACTAAGATTTATTCATCCTTGGGGTTCAAAAAACACTCCTCAACAGAGGCAATTTTACTGATAACAAAACATTTATCATTCACTTCAAATGAATGAAAAGCATACTGGATGCACATTAAGTTGAAACAAGAGTATGTATGCCACAATACCCTTCACACCTATTTTGTATCATTTGCTCTATTCCATTAATGGGATAGAATGCATTATGTTCATAGGCGTGCCCAGGAAATTTTATTGAGGGGGGCTGGACTAAAGATGTTCGAACCATGATAGCGAAGCGAGCGTATTGAGCGGAGCGACTAACGGGTGGGGTCCAGGGGCCCGCCTTAGGGCCCCTGGTTGGGTCCAGTGGGGGTCCGGTGGGGGTCCAGGGGGCAGAGCCCCCTGAAGCTCCTGAGGTTTTAGGGTTTTCAAGACCTGAAAACGCCTTTCCTTGCGTACTTCTTCCGACACTTTTTGATCCGCATTTGCATGAAAAAAATCAAATAAATGTACCATAAAATCATCCATTTGTTCACTTGTCCTCTTCTTTTTCTTCTTTTCTCCTTCTCTTTTCCTCTTTTTTCTTTCTCCCTTCCTCTTTCTTCCTTCCTTCCTCTTTTTTCTTGAGAACTTTGAGGGGGGCTTTAGCCCCCAAAGCCCCCCCCCCCACGGGTACGCCAGTGAGTGATGTTGGGTAGTTGCAAAGGTAATTATGCCGGATAACCCTATCATGACCAAAACTCACTTAAACTCAATGAGCTGAGGCTAGAAAATGCATAAGTCCAAAAAGATGTGATGACGTCATCGTACCAACACACATATGGGCACGAAATCGCTCATGGCTTGCCATCCCTGCTCATGGAACTGGTGCACTGGGGTCCCCGGGTTTGAATCCCACCCAAGATGTCCAATCTTCTTTAGCTTCTATCCCTTTACCCCTTCCCTTCCTCTCAGAACAAACACAGTGTTAGGGTTAAACTTAAGGTTTCTTATGTGACACGCATATTTTGTGTTTACCCTTTTTAGTAAAAATCAAGCAAACGCTTTCAGAAGAACTTGTGATGCCTCCCAAAGCATAGATCATAGCACCACTCTGCTCATGCACTAAGTCCAAAAAGATGGGATAAGGATGTTCAGATCAATGGGTTGGATGGATGTCATTGCTCCCTATTGAAATGTCTGGTATCAAAATATGTTATTGGGAACCTCCTTTCATCATCCCACTCCAAGTAAGATTCCAATCACAAGTTACGCTTCACTGTAGAACACCCACAAAGTAACACCCCAGATCACAAACTTTTTGCTCAAATGCATTCACTTTCAAATGAACAACATTTATAAACAGTGAACTGGAAAATTGATACTTTTACCTCATCATTCACCCTATGAAGATCGATCAAAGAATGTTTAAAAAAAAAAAAAAAAAAAATCATGGAACTGGTGCACTGGGGTCCCCGGGTTTGAATCCCACCCAAGATGTCCAATCTTCTTTAGCTTCTATCCCTTTACCCCTTCCCTTCCTCTCAGAACAAACACAGTGTTAGGGTTAAACTTAAGGTTTCTTATGTGACACGCATATTTTGTGTTTACCCTTTTTAGTAAAAATCAAGCAAACGCTTTCAGAAGAACTTGTGATGCCTCCCAAAGCATAGATCATAGCACCACTCTGCTCATGCACTAAGTCCAAAAAGATGGGATGACGTCATCGTACCAACACTCATATGGACACAAAATCGACTTCCTCGTGGCTTGCCATCCCTGCTCATGGGAATGGTGCGCCGGAGGCCCCAGGTTTGAATCCTGCCATGGATGTCCAATCTTCTTTAGCTTTTCTCCCTTTACCCCTTCCCTTCCTCTCTGGAGATAGGCTAGAATAGGCTAGAAACCAAAAGACTGTTACGGATAAGGTGGGTTTACCTAGCAGATCTAGGCCAAAGGTACTGCAAGGGAAGACTCAAGTTTTGCATGCTCTGGGTAGAGAACATCTTGTGCTTTGGGATTTCAGTTACAATCGATATAAACAGGCATAATACAGGGAATGACGTGACTGGGCAAAACTGGTACTGTTTTGTAAAGTTTTGCAATGTACATTCACACATGTACTAATCACATCCATGTCCTACAACCATGTATGAACTTGTAGTTCAAATTGTTACCAGGGGAGTCGCTCACATAGTGCCAATCAAGACCATGCACACATGGGTTGCGGTAGGCAGTGATTTTTTTTTTGAAAAACCTTTAAGTATAGGATGTTCAGATCAATGGGTTGGATGGATGTCATTACTCCCTATTGAAATGTCTGGTATCAAAATATGTTATTGGGAACCTCCTTTCATCATCCCACTCCAAGTAAGATTCCAATCACAAGTTACGCTTCACTGTAGAACACCCACAAAGTAACACCCCAGATCACAAACTTTTTGCTCAAATGCATTCACTTTCAAATGAACAACATTTATAAACAGTGAACTGGAAAATTGATACTTTTACCTCATCATTCACCCTATGAAGATCGATCAAAGAATGTTTCCGGTAGAGTGTTTCATCATCTGTAATAGTATTTTACAGGATGAGTAGGCCAGACTAGTACAGGGTGATTGACAGGGATCAGCATGGTGCTACGACCTAACTGGGGCATGTTGTAACAACTGTACCACATGACTAGAGGGCATAAGAGAAGATCTGTAACTTCCCATAATGCACTGCTTCCAATGGAGGTTTTATACAGGTACTGATGTGAATCATTAGAGATGAAACATGGCTAAATTAACAGTACTGATCACAAAAACTTGCATTTTAAGAATATTTCATCTCTAACGATTCATGACTACCTGTACAAAAAGCTCCATTGGAAACAATTCATTATGGGAAGCTAAAAATGTCTTTTCTTAGAGGGCATCATCCCAATATAGTTTTATGGTCTGCATGGTCTATATAATAGCTTAAATCATTTCTAGAACACACATGAATCTCAAGAGGCACATGCATGTTATTGTTAAAGGTGCTTGTTCCGATTTTTGTCTATCGTGTTCTCTATTAGATATGGGAGCCTGACACTTGTACACACTGACCATCAAATACCGTGGGAAACATACTTGCGGTTTTCATGCTAGACGCGATAATGCATAGTGCAACGTCCTATTCACTACTGTGCTAATATTGACGGTTAACATTAAAGCGGTAGTTTTTTATCTGTAACTTTAGAAAGAAATGCATTGAAAGCTGAAATTTAAGGATGACAATGAGGAAAAATAAAGCCTTTCATCTGATATCAAAATTGATACTACTTCTGGGTAAATCAGGAGGTCCCAAAGACGATCGGAACAAGCACCTTTAAAGACACTATCAGTGATTTATCGGAAACAGTCAAAATACTCCAAATTTGCTCAAAATAGCTTAAAAGTGGAGGATAAGTCTGTAGAATTCTCTTAAGTTACTTTTTCCAACTGAAGAGTTGACAGAAAAGAAAGAAAATGGCAGTGTTCCAAGATCCGAATCTCCATTCAATTACGTGTTGTAGTAAGTGTCCGTTTGGACAGTAATGACTAAAATTTCCGATTTTGTCCTTATTAGGCTGCTTCTGGTCTTATCATTTGCAGAGTATGTTAGGATACCTGAACTTGTTACATGCAAAAATCTGATTTTTGATGATTTTTTTTGATTTTCTGACTTAGCAAATCACTGATAGTGCCTTTAAATCATTTCTGGAACACACATGCACAGTAACATGAATCTCAAAAGGCACATGCATGTTAAATCAACAAAGTTGGTTAACCATAACCAATGACGTTTCACTCTCCATCACCAGGCCTTGATATTCCCAAACCTAGCACTGTCAAAATATCTGACTTGGACAGCACCTGATTCATCTTTTCCTCTAGCCATGTTTGCACTTTTTTATGCAACACAAGATTAGGGGATAAGAGAAACACTGGTCATCTCACAAGTAGCTAATAGAGGCTTACTGGTCAAGGTAATGTACATATGACTAAGGCAGGCAAGCAATGTTCAACCTATCCCTGTAGATCCAAGCAGAGAGGATGATTTCACTCTGAAACTAGATATCTGGCCAAAAATGAAAGATTGCCCAAAAATGACTTAAAGGTGCAACGAGAGATTTCACATATCAGGTGTGCCTAAAAAATTCAAAAGTACTGATTTTTGCCCTGATGTAAAGCTTTCCATCAAAAATATCCCTATTCTGAAAGGATTAAGCTGAGAAATGTTTTTTGGTACAAACATTGTGAAATTTCTAATTTCGTAGGAGCAAATATGAAATTCAGCGTATGTTTTATATTGAAATATAAGCAAATCAAAATCCCCTTTTTCTCTTTTAAGACATTTCTGTAGCCAAATACAAGGTTCGAAATCTATTGAGTGTCTAAGCTATCTGAAATTACTATTATGACACAATATTTGGGTGCCTCAAAATCTCTTGTTGCACCTTTAAGGAATCCCATATTGCATTGCTCTGTACTTAATTGTACCATTATCAGTATGCTAATACAAAACATGTCACATGATCAGCCCAACAGGTCAGGCACAGTTGTTGGAAAGTCTCATTAATTATGACAAAAGGAGAACAAAAAACATCAACGGCGACATACTTTTGACAACTAATTTGGATTACTTGTTCCACAAACAATACTCTAGCTAGGTCATATTTCCCCGGACTAACAAATGCATGCGTTGATCGTGACTTGTACTTCTAGCTTCTAGCGCACAACACTCTGGTGTGCCGTTTGGCGGGGAAGCGAGCTGCATTCTAAACTGTCACGAAATTATGGAGCCAGAGTATAACTACATCCTAAGTATATTTGACAACGTTCACTACGGGCAAGTATGATTTTCATCAAATCTAGTTTTATACACGTCTTTCTATTGGGAATTGTGGCAGAAGAGAGCGCAACATAAATCATGACCTTCGTAGCCAATATGGCAAGATTCCACCGCAATGAATTTTTTCTTTTTCTGATTTTTACAGGTTTAATAGGTCTCCATATTCTACATAGTTGTCAGAATTGTGCCACCACTGCTTAAAAAATTCGCTAAAAAGCGACATTTGCATGAGGTCAAACCGCTGTACAGTTCCTAAAGTCCACATACAAAAATAGTAAGTTTCAGTACTTAAGGTAGGCTCATTGGGATAAAATGGTCTTACGAAAATGGCTATAAAATCAAAATCCCCTGATCAATTTAGTCCAAACTTGACTATGGTAAGGATTGAACCTCCTCCACTATTTTTTGCAGTTTCAAAGACTGCATGATTTGTTTTATTGTTTATTTATTTTTTAAAAATTCCCTAAGTTTTACAATAAATAATTTTTCCCATCCTAAATGAATGTGCTTTTAAGCTGAAACATTAGTATGTGTTTTATAAACAAAATATCTAAAATCATCTCACGTTGCTTTTGTTGATCAAGTGTTTTAATTCTTAGAAAATATTTAGGAAAAATAATTTAGGGAATTAAAACCCTATTATTTCAAATAGAAAACACTTCAATACAAGCAAAATCTAACGTGAGAATTTTCTTAAAAAAATTTTTGTTTTTGATTTCCTTCCAGCACGCAAGCCGGTTGCCGTATGACCTTTGACATTAAGGGAACGGCGCGCTTGCGCCGCGTTTCCCAAAACCCTCACTCGCATTTTTAGTGGGGAATAGAATTATCCATGTTATTTTTCACGATATGCTAGTTACATAAACCGAACACTTTTTCTAATTATTAGACACATAGGTATTTTAGAGCTTTGATATTTTCTTGTGTCAAAACACTCGAATTTTACTTCTCGATAAAAAATAATACTTTCAAGAACGATTTCAGATGAAATTCCGTGTTTTGTGACAACGTTTTTGCAGAAAAAATTGAAAATTGGTGATCTTGATCGAATTTTTAACACAAAAGTCCCATTTTAAAACGTAGGGGCCCATTTCTGATATTTGGTACATATTAAGATCTTATCTCTCATACTTCTACCCTGAAAGTTTTCATGAACCTAACCCGTAGACATTTTGCTCGCGAAACGTTTCATCTGCTTGGCTCGGTCCGTGGCATAAAATATCGCTTCTGAATCTTGAATTATTTGTATATCGTGCTATTCTAATAATTATAATCTACTACATTTAAAAAAATCAACATGCATTTATAAGACCGGGGCCTGATGATAACATCACACACCTGTATGCTTCGGGAAAAATAACATGAAACCATTCGGTTTTATTGTAAAAATATGATGACAATTAATTTTGAAGCGGAAGCCTAGGCCTAAGTGCACACAAACCTTTTAGAAGGGGCAACGGTCAGTATAGTGGGCAGTGACCTAGCCTATAACTCAGAAATTCAAGGAAGATTTACTAAAAATGTTTCGAATGTACCCGATATTAGGCCTAATAGGTTGCAGAATATCCCATATTTTATTTCAGATTATTGAAGGAAATTGAGACTCAACCGATGTCTTTAGATTCAAAATAAATCTTTAAGTGGGTTTATAAAACAGTTTTAAAAAACCATTTAAATGGTTTGTTTTCAAATCAAAGGACTTAACTTTCAATAAGGCTTTTAACATGTCTTTAATTTTTAAATCAAAAAGTTTTGTCACTAATTTCCTCTCGTTAGACTTAAAAAATAAATCTAAGGATTTAAGAGAAAGGGTTGCTAAGTTAATGTCACATAGTTCAACAATTATAGAATATAATAGCCCTAAGGATGGGGTAGCAAATCTGTTTCATTTTTGTAGGCCCTATAGGCCTATTTTCGGTGCAAACACCTCCTGCGCACATCGCTAACACCCAACCAAAGTGAGACCCCGGATCTTGAATACTTTATCTGCGTGATTTTTTTTTCAGAGGCCCAGACAAGACCACATTTCAAATTGGCCATGCTTGTAATCACGAAAATCGTCACTTCAATTAAGTTTACTATACTTTTCAGTCCTATCACAAACTTGAAAGTTTCAGTTGTTATCTCAAACTCAGTGAACGATGTTATTCTTGAGCTCCACAACCTCCGATAATTTTTGCGATGCGAGAAACCGTCTTTCTGACATGTCATTGGTGACCATGTCGACTCTATCATGTCTACATGACGAAATAGTGAAAATGGTTGACAAATATAGGCCCTAATTACACCTTTATTATCCATTTACATATTTATAAACCTTGCCTTTTGTTAAATCTTTTCATGTGCTTATATTAATTCTTTGGGGCCTATGATAAAAGCTTTATAAGTACATGTTAAAACTAATATGTTTAACATCAATGATTTTTGCAAGCTAATTAATAATAATAAATAATAATATTTAATAAATAGAGCTTTTTATAAGCCTATTTGGTCAGGTTTGACGTTGAAATAATACTGCAACTGTCACCCTTTTTTGTTATTTTTTTTTCTGATTTAACAAAATCCCATACCCCCCCCCCCAGTACAAAAGGTTAATGTTTAATATTATTTTGTAGTCTGCAGGGAGATTGAAAAAGAATGTTTATAGGTAATTCTGTAAAAACGTATTATTGTAACACGACGGGGCATTTCCGGAGGTGTTCCAAACTGCTACAAAATAAATACTAAAATAATAAGCCTATTATGTTAATTTAAACCTTTTTTGGTTTTTTTAATTATATGTTTATTTATAAAATATAGGCCTATATAGACCTGATGACTAGAGCTCAATAAAAAACAAAAAACAAAACTATTTTTAACATGAACCGTAAACGCAGTTCACTAACCGTAAATTTATACAGGCCTATATAGCACACAAATCCTAGACGTATAAATTTTGTTGCCCCACACCCGGAAAAGAACGAACCTTTTAAAAGATTTTAACTATAGGAGGGGGCCTAGAGATACTATTATTTTAAAGAGAAAACCCTTTTTTAATTTTGGAACTAAAATACCCCCCATAAATGCCTGAATTTGAACCCAAGGATAAAAAATCACACCGGATATGTTAAAACCATTTCACTATCCACACGTTTTGGCAGTATTTTCACTTGGGGGGGGGGGGGGGCGTGCTATCCCAACAACAAAAAAACGCAGTGCATCGCGTAGCGGCAATGAACAAATTAGTCTTTGAAGCAGCGACATCTTTGCGACACGCATTTCGCGCACGAATGTTTTTGAACGCGATAACGCTGCAGACGTGTTTTTACATGATTCGAATCATTTTACGATGTCGAAGGGATGGAATCATGGTCCATTTTCCTTGTCAAATTATTCCTTTCTGAAAAAGTGGCCCACTTTGGGATTTTATTTTTGTTAAGAGGAGATAAGCTTTATTTTTAGATTCTCATCAATATTTTTGCAAACGTAAAGCGGTAGACATTTTGCCTAGCGAACTGCAGGTAACCAAACTCAAAGATTGTCAAAAAATGGCACGCGCAACTTTCACCAACAATAGTTTAAAAAGTAATGCTCATAGTCAAATTTTGAATACATTAATAATTCATACATCACATAAATATGATCTTGTTAGTTTTTACTATGAAAGTACTCATTTTCAATAAAGTGTAAAGTTGGTGATTTAAAACTCGAGTTACGAAACCTCGGGAAGTTATCAGCGTTTTCGACCCCCAAAATGCGGGAGTTCAAAATATGCAAGTCCCTTTTCCCCTTCCCCTTAAAATCTGCGCGTAAAGCACGTTACGCCAATCAGAGGGTTTCCTTCGTTTCATATGACACCTTATTCATCAGCCAGAGAGTTTGCATTTTCTTCTAGGAAAAATTATGAAAAGTGGATAACTTTTCAGTATCCTAGAACTACGTAACAAAAGTTGTGTTGTTGACCAACTGTTCGTTGTTTTTGATGACACCCGAAAATAAAAATTGTAATCAATTTTTGATATTTCTTTACACCATTAAAACAAACACCAATCTCATAACTCATCAATTGCTTTAGATAATTGAATAAATGGTATTTTTTCAAAAAATTGCCCATTTGGTTATGTTCAAATTGCCAAAATCACACCTCTACAAGTCATGGGGAATTGAAACACATTACGTTACATATCTCTAAAAAAGGGCCTTTTTTCCGGAAAAAAAAATTAAAATTTGCTCACATGTTTCATTCACCAATACCAACATTTCCATGAGAATTTCAACAAGATCTGGCAGGAAGCCATAGCCGAAATCCTAACCTTAATAATTACCCATACTGAATGACTGAAATCACTGAAATAAATAGGCCATCATCGTATGTTTAACCCTCTAAAAACCACAATCTATGACACAGGCTTCCTGATGGGTTCATTACAGGCCACAAACATGATATGACCTCCGAGTATCACTCAAAAATAGTGCTTCTATAGAACGGTAAAATCCATTACCATGCATTGTTCTTACAGTATCTTTGATGTGCTAATTATGTTACCAATAACATTAGTGCTTAGATGCCAATTAAATATGCACATTAATTTATCTTTCTGAAGAATGAAGTGACGACGCGCATGCCAGTGTACTCATTGTCGCCTTTCAGTTGCAGTCCACTTGTGCTTTGCTGCTACTCACGCGCTCCTTGGCTTTTTTGAAAAGTCAGGTACAATGTATACAACCGCGTCGCCAACTTCGTAATTCGAGTTGCGACAGGGTTAGTGCTCAGGTGTTAACAAGGTAATGCGGTAATGCAAAAAGCATAAAGTGAGTACCAAGAATGTGATATAGCATACTGTATTGTCAAGAAATAACCCATGCCCACACAATTTTCAATACCTGGTTACAGATCAACAAAATAATTAGTCAAGAGTTTTTTAAAAGCACATCATAAATTAAAATCGGCTGGCCAGTTATAGGCAAGACAAAAAGGCCTCATTTAATTCAAGTTACTGAATGTTAATGGAGGAGGGTCCAAAACCGCTGGGATTCCAAAACGCTGGGATTATTACTAATTACATTCTGTATGGTAGGGTGATGGGTACACTTCAATGCCCAAACATTAAACTTCCATAACACACAAAGAAAGTTGAACTGCATCTGGGGACAGGGCATGCCGCTATACCAAACCATGTGACGGAAAATGGCATCTATGTTGCAGTTATAAGAGAACACATTTGAATAAATAACAAAACGGCCTCCAGCTTTTGCGTATTTTTAATAAAAATCAATTATGTTTCATTAAAATTTACAACCACAAAAAACTTTTCATCATGCAAAACAAGCCAACACCAAAGACACAGGCCAGCAATGCAGTCCAGTGCTCGTTTGAAATTACGGACCCCGAACATGCTGAAGGAGCTGAGAAAAACAATACGCTTTCATAGGCTTGGGCAATCGGAATTAAGAGTAAAGGGGGCAAAATAACACGAGAGGAGAGGAAACATTGAGATCAAACCCCCAGGAAGCACCTGCAGCCAAGCCTACTCTACATTTCTGCTCTAATTATGACCACTTATAAAGCACAATGCAAAGAGGCCGGCTGGTCAATTTATAGAGAGTTGCAGTTCACCAGGGGCAGGTGGTCATTCAGAATTATGGACGTGAAAAATTGCAGGAGAAAACAACACATTTTTCTCTCTCTATCCGGTAATTCTGATAAGGGGGTTCGGTTTTCGGTATAATTAAAAAACAAACAGGGGCATAATGAAGTCACATTCCCCTATGGCTGTGATTAGTATCATGCTTTGCTACGTCCCCACCTCTATTGTACACACAAAACCTACGGCCTTGTAAGCCCGTTTTTTAACCAAATTTTTGCTACTTCCCTATCATGATGGCGTGCAGTGCCGGACGTAGCAAAATTCTTGCTATTCAACACACTTAATTGTTGTAAAATTTTAGATGGTAAGCTTTAACGGCTGCCTTTGGGGAAGGGGGGAGAAACACCAAAAGGCCAACCCCTTGAATGCTTTATCGACTCTTATGTATGAATGATCATCATGCTCCACTTACATTCCTTCTAAAATTTTTTTATCTCAAAGGCGACTCCTTTGCTTCAGGGAAATTGTCTAAGAGAAAATGTCAAAAACCACCAAGTCCTTTTTTAAGACACTTCTTCATTTGTAAGTTTAAGATAATTAATCGAAACAGGCAAATACATAACTGGGTCACATTTAGTTTTAAGGGACATGGGAATTTCTTTTTTCTTTATCAACAAACACCATGTCAGGAATAAACAAGAGCTTTGAAGTTGCCAGCTTGGTGGAGGGGGCTAAAGAAAGACAAAGGCGTTCTGTTAACCCTTTTCGCGAAACTTGTACTCCAATTGGTATGCTGACCGGAGTTTGGCCTGATAGCCCTATGGCTCAAAGGACAGCAAAAAATATCAATTATATTATACCAAATAAGCGCAAGAAATATAGAGTAGGAAATATTGGAATGCAACCTTTTCATTTGTAGAACACCAAAAAAATATGTACAGCAGCCGCCTGGTGCCCATTAAATATTATGCCTGATTAAATTCTTTAAATGAAATTATATATATGAATATTATAATGTTGTATAAACAATTCCATGGAATAGTAATTTAAATATGTCTGAACTTTCATATTTTGGCTCCGCACCTCCTAATCATACGGAAATTTTGGTTTGACAACTGAAAGCACACAGATACAAACCAATAACGGCACCCCAAATCTCTTTTCATCTGTACACATTTATTGAGAGTCATCTTTTTATTCGTTACCTTAACTTCACAAGGGGAAAGAAATGCTACCTGGCTTTGCGCTGCTAAAATATGATTCCACAATACCAAATTCCACAAGATGCTCGTAGATTATTAGATAGAAGAGATATAAATAACACGGACATTTTGCCACAATATGCAAATCAACTGCATCATAATTCTTTGTCCCTGTGAAAGACTGTTATTCTAACATTTATTGTTGAAATCCAAAAGACAGGTTATTGAAGTGAAAAGTGACACACAAATGAAGAGATTTCTGTGATTGACGGTTTAAAAATCCTGATCACAAAAGAAGAATTCTTAAACAAAATTCCTGTAATATAATAAACTTACATCAGCATTGCCTAGCCCTGGTTTGTCAGGGGAGGACTTTTTGTTATAGGAGGAAGTTTTTATAAGCAATACAACATTCTGATAATCACAGCACCCCAGCTACTTTTAGACTAATATTAAGATTTTCTTTATGGTCGGATTTTTATTTGAGGCACTTCATTAAAAGTTTTTGCATTCATTCCTTCAAGTTTGGTGTTATATTACCAAGAAAATCAAACTTTTTACAGCCTCAATTTGCGGCAACAATTTTTGCATGGCCCACCTTTATTGGGTTTGAAGATAAAATTCAGCATCGTGTTGTATGCATACTGAATAAAATATTTTGTTTAGTTTAAACGGTCATGGCCCAATCGCTAATAGCCTGTCCCCCAGCAGCCCCAGATTTTACTGGACAGAGTCAACATTTTGGTATCAGAAGAAAGATACTATTTTCTCATTTCCCTGTGGAATCTTAGAGCCAAAGGTAGTGTGGTTTGGACAGTTATGAGCGAAAAATGTGCCCCATTTTGGGACCAATATTAATTTTACACAGTACTCTATGGGGCTTACAAAATCACGTTTTTAGGCTCTCACATCAAAACGGATTGAAATATCGGCGCGAAACTTTACAGATGGGGAATTTGGAGTCCGTAGTGAAGGCCCAATCTATCAAGATGAAATGAAACTTCATATCCTTGTAAATCGGGCCATCACCCTTCTAAACTACCGCAGTTTGCTGCTGATGTTTTATGTGCGCAATGATCATTTTGTTTTGGAATTGTGCAATATGAAGCACCGTTGTTGTTTCATTATATTATTATAAATCAGAAGCATCAAAGATGCAGAAACTACGTCTAGGCAATGTAAACTATACAGTCTAGCCTTTAAATAGAAACAAAAGGGTCATGTGTTAAAGAACACTATCAGTGATTCCCACAAAAAAGAGTCAAAAATTTTTGAAATTTGCAGGAATAGCTTTTAAAAGTGAAGGCTCTAAACTGTCGAAGTCCATACAGGGGCAGGAGGAGAAAACCAGCAATATTCAAAGATATGAACCTCCATGGTCCGTTACAGTTGTAGGAACATGCCGTAAGGAGAAATATGGCCAAAATAATCGATTTTGGCTTTATTTGGCTGCGCTTTGTGTCTTATCACTTGCAGAGTATGTTAGGATACCAACAGTGGTCCAGACATGCAAAAAATCTGAAGTTTTGATGATTTTTCATGTTTTTTCTGAATGGATCAAATTTACATTGGCCATAGGACAGTGTGTTCTAATTAATGTGGTCCGCCACATTTGGAGATGTTAATTTCAATGGGGTAATAAAAAAATATGCACTTTCATTTTGATGGAGTAAAGCGAGAAGATGAAGACACCTTTGATAAGTGCACATTTTCAAAGTAAACATTTGCTCTGGATAAATGCCTTAAAGGGGGATGACCCAGATAAAGTCTATAAATTTTTCATCTTGAAAGAATGGCCTTCACCTCAAAACCCCACTTTAAAGTTTCGCGCCAATATTTTAACCGGTTTTGAAGTTCTTCTTAGCATATCCACAAGTCATTGGTAAGGCTTGTGGTGGATTGTACGGGGATTTATTCACCTGAGTCAGATGAATCCGAGGCGCATGTATCCATGATACGGACGCTCCTAACATGTTTTGAAGTGAGAGCTAAAAACGTGATTTTGTAATCCCCATACAGTTCTGTGTAAAATTAATAAATTGGTCGACCTGGGGTCCCTGGGTACGAGACTATTAGCGATCTGACCATGGACCTTTAAACAGACCATTTTTATTGGCCAGTTATGTTGTTGTGCTTGTTCAAACATTGGTCCTTTTTGTGCAATGTGCATGGAGCACCACAATGTTTAGGCTGTACTAAGATGGTGCAGTGGAAATACAGCTGCACAAATGACATATAATGCCCCCTTTTTTAAAAAGTTTATACCCCAGGGCATTTATCACAGACAATAAATCAAATTTGATAAACCTGACATTGGCCTGGCAAAGACCACCACAACTGCAATGTATAAACTTTAAAAAAACAGCTTTCTCTCATCTTATTTGCTTCCAGAATGCATCAAGTATGCTGTATCTGTTGAAATCTTCAAGAACTTAAATGTCATCTGTTTGAACTTGCTTATAATCAATAACTCTTGTTTATTTATATGCTTGCTGTTCTTTGTAATTCTTTGTTGCCTGGTTTTTGAGTGCCTTAGTGCAAATTTGTTTTGGTTTAGAAGCTACTCTTATAGAAATGTTATGCTGATTATTTCTCCGCCAACAGGATTCCTAAAATGCCCCCACCTAGTCAGACTCTTGAGCTCAAAATACCCACACTCTGTGTCAGTATGCCGCGTAAATATAGCTAGTATATTGGGAATTCCTAAGTTGAAAAGTGCACACACAAGTCATGTCCCATGAAAAGTCCTTCCCCAACCACAGCTTACTCCTGTTATAAGCACGATTTTTGTGTAAAAAATATTTAACTATATATATAATATTTTTGATGACACTGTGCGAGTACATGTTTGCATAATCTAATACAAAATGTAATTAGCTTTAGTACTTTCATACATTCCTGCATGGCTATATTCACATTTCCAGACCAATTTGAAAAATTGGTAAAATAAAACACACCACAAAAATTGGTTAATAATACAGTAGCTTGTTGTGCAGGTGCGTGCCAACATTACAGGCCCCGTGTGGACCAGGATCCTGCCAAAGAGGGGAAATGGGCATGTAAAATGGTGCACCTTCCCCCTCATACAATGAACCTGGGCGGGCAGTAACTAACCTGACACACTGCCCTATATATTATTAGTGTCACATGCTTTTTTAAACATGTCGCCAGCATGAACCATGCATTGCAAGTTTTTGTAATATATTATGCACTTTTCATTTTGTGTATGTATGTGCAAAAGCATTAACCAAATGGAAAACAAGTTAAACGTTCTTGGTTTATAAATATAACACCATTTTTTCAGCACACACACATGAATGTAGCAGGCGCCTTTTAACCCATCCTATAAATTTCAAAGCCATTTGAATTTCAAAGTGGAAAGAAGCCAATTCCAAGTCCAATCTTTATCATTTACGTGACTCTACTTATTTATCCCGCAATACCCGTGAACTCATCTGAATGCAGAACCAACATATTTACACCCATTTTCACCACACATGCACTACTAAGTCAAATATTTCTTTTTTTTACATTGCCGGCCATTAATAAGGATCCACCGAACCATCCTATAGGCCTATTTCAGTTTCTTTATTGCAAATGCCACCGTTACTGTCCCGATTTCCCTCCCAGTGGCAGTGACCACTAGCCTTTGGTCCAAAAAAAAATTGTGATTTAGGTCCATCATCAGGCGATATTTTGTATTAACCCTTACATGCTTTATGGTTATTTCTACAATTTTTGTTGGCTTTAGTAGTTAATGGGTTTAAAACATTCAAAGTAGCTCAAACAAAATATCACTGCAGACTTAGATATGCATTTGATTTTGTGCAACCAACTGAAAAAGTATTTATTTTACTCCAAGAAAGCAGTGAGAGGACATGCCTCTCATCCTCAATTTATCTCCGAAAATATGCCTAAAACCTGCTCTTGACAATTTTGGCATTTTAACATTCCACATTTAATAAATTTCCGTAATTTCCCTTCACACTACTTCACCATCAAAAGATACTGCATACTGTATCGTAAACAAAGAGTAAAAATTTAATTAGTATTTAATTAATTATTTGCGCAACACAATCGGCCCAATGCCCCGCTAATACTTAGTGATTAAATCCTGGACGGCATTGGGTAATTTATCAATGTCATCATGACTGATGGTTAGGTAATCATGGTGAATAATGACAACACAAATACAATTCAAAACAAGAACGTAAACATCTTGGGCTGAGGTAAACATTACAACCTTATCCGGCACACACCCCATAATTGTCCTTTTTAGTGGTTTTCTTTATTTTGTTATTATAAATATTTGGAGTGCATGGTAAGTTGTTACTGTCCCCTTTCCCAGTAATACATCTTACTAACAATGTAAATTACCTAATCAATCCATTGAATGACCCAATAACCATTGGTGTAATCAGCAGAAAATTATGGACTTCCCACCACTACTGAAGTCTACTACTTGTGATAAGAAACTAAAAACATCACAATTATCCGGTCATCAGTCAGAGGATTTACCAATATGGGAGCAGATATTTTGCAGGTGATATAGATGGGTTATTTGAGCAGGGAACAAATGACCATCGAATGGCTCATTAAAGCAAATACCGCACATTTTTTTTTAAGATCGAGCATCCCCAATTTTTAAAAGTTTATATTTTTGCACAGTTATGTTGGTAATGTTCAAAGGAAAACTATACCTGCCAAACGGAGGAATGTGCTCAAAAATGCGTATGTTTGTTCATAAAATTAAGCAATTGTGCCTATAATTAGAATATGGATCCCAGATTATACTTAACAGCAGAGCTGGAATTGCTAAGGTTATGTGAGTCCATGATGAAATGAGTGCCACCTCAACAGAAAAAGACCTCTAAATTGACTGCCTCGAACAATAAAAAACTACTGGATGAGCGTAGACAGGTAACATAGCCATTTCAAGGCTATTTCATAGCAGAAGGCCATATTTCAGCAGCCGTTTGAATTATTATCGGCCGATCGCCAATATTAATTATTCTAAATACAAAACCCTTCGTTTGCAACATTTTCGAGCTTAACCATTCAAAGATAGAGCTTCTAGCCAGTACCAAAAGATCAAACATGTAAAAATTTCAAAGTTTTTGGAAAATTGGGGGTGTGATCTTCAAAAAAAGTGTGCATTATGCGTGAAGTGAAATGACAAATACACCTGGTGGTTGTCGCCCATCTTCAATGACTAAAACTCCCAATACATTTCCCCAGGGGATTAAGTCAATGGCTAATTACAGCCAATTCACAGAATGGTTTTCATGCAACCGTTATATCAGCTTAGTACCTTGTTACAGATTGCCCCCCCAACAAAAGCAATCTGAGAAATAGCCAACTCTTGCAACCCTAATAAATACCCTCAAAATGATCAAAATGACCTCTGAACTCAATTTCCAGGACTGCATACAGATCCCCATTCAGCAATAACAGCATTTTTTGAAAAGCGCCCCCCCCCCCAATTTTTCAAAAAACCAAATTTTGATATTTTTTACACAGTTTCATTGGTAACTGGCTGGTATAAACCATACCTGTGAATGTTAAAGCTGGAGTGTCTTGTATCGCAAAGAAAGGAAGTTGTTAATTAGGGCTAATTATACGTATACCGGTAATAATTCAGTAGCTATTGGGAAAGTTCCCTGTCCAATATGTTTGCCAGAATTAGAGCCATGTATGTGGTCTACTACGCCTCATCATTAAGTTGTTCCGTGGTTCAGGAAAGTCAAGTTAGAAGTCATTTTGTGAGGTGGCACATTTCACATTATTTAACAAGAAATTGGCATTTCAGTTCTGCCATAAATTCTATCTGATCGGGCGGGGGGGATACCAAATTTAATTACAAAATGCTGCTCTTTAAGTTTTATGACAAAATCTTGCAGCATTACCAATTGCCAGGTAGAGTTACTAGATGATTACCAACACACCTGGCTGTGCCAAAAATCTCAAATTTTGAAATTGGGGGTGCTCTTCAAATGATGGTTATTGCTTTAAAGGTTCCTCATTAACGTAAGGTACAATCAAATTTATCACATTCTAATGATGAGACTGCTTGAAAGACCCCTAAAAGATCTCTAACCGCTATGGTAGTTAACACCATAGATGAAATCACCCAATAGTCACTGTATTGAATTTCCAACAAATCCCCCAAACATGTTGTTGAAAATACTCAATTTTATATATTGATAATCTTCCCTGGAGATGGCCTGCGCACGCTATGTTGAAAAAAAAAAAAAACCATGGTGCGCTTGGCCGTTCGACCGGCGACCTTCGATTACATGCACACGCCTAACCACTGAGCTATCAAGCAGGTTGGTAGAAGAGCGATATGTATCATCTATAGGTGTTAGGTTCGAAAGATGTCCCTTCGCTTTCCTAGCGTATAGCATCAACCGTAAATTTTAACATATACATATATTTGTTTTTGAGAACCATTTAAACTCTTAGTTTCTCACAGGTAGACAAGGATATCCAAATAAATCCATTCCTAATTATTGTCCCTGGAGAATGGCCAGCGCACGTAGTGTTGAAAAAAACCCATGCGCTTGGCCGGGATCGAACCGGCACCTTTTTTCGTATTCATGCAGCGACGCTCTACCGACAGCTATCAAGCAGGGGTTGGTAGAAGAGCGATAGATACATCTATAGATGTAGGTTTCGAAGTGTCCTTCGCTTTCCTACTGATAGCATCAGAACTGTATAATTTACATAACGATTATATTTGTTTTGAGATTTAAACTACTTAGTTCTCCAGGTAGACAAGGATGTATTTTTTATTAATCTTTCCCTGGAGATGTCAAGCGCACGATAGTGTTAAACAAACCCATGGGCGCTTGGCCGGATTCGAACCGGCGACCTTCTAGTACATGCACGACGCTCTAACCGACTGAGCCATCAAATCAAAATAGCTCAATTTGACCATTTTAACACTGATTAACCACAGGCAGGCACGCTGCAACACACACCATACCCACGTGGAAAAAGGCAACCCTATTTTTCTTTCCTTGGTACATGCAACAAATAAATGTATAAAGAGCCCTTCCTGCAACACATGAACAGCCATATAGAGCGCATTGCAATTAATGAGTAAATGGCACCATTCAAGGAAAGAACTTTACCCTACAACACATGCATGTACATAATTTTGCAGTTTCAATGCATGTTCTCACCTAAACTGAAACTGAAATTTACAGGACATTCAAATGTGTTTTAATATGAAAGTAGGGTACTGTTTACGTGGAATTTTCCGCGTACAGATATTTTTCGCGATTTTAAACAGTTTTTGCCAGAATGTGCAGAATTTAATTTCAGGTTATTGACATCATGTCAATACAATTTAATTTTGAAAAAGTTATTTTCGCGAGTTTTTATTGGTCACGGTTTTTATGCACTCGCGAAATTCCCGAAATAAAAACTTCGCGAAAATTTCACTTTCTACAGTATAAGCATGAGCACATTAAAAGGAAATGAAAGTAATAACACGTTTGCACTACGTCTAAACAATAGTAAACGAGAGCATCAACAATGCTTCTACCCTCGCTTATAATGTATCATTATCTCGGTATAGTTTCATACATTTGTATCTGCAGCAGAAAGCAAAACAATATGTAGGCAATCGCAGCTTGCCTATAATCATAGCCTTTAAAATCCGTTTGGAAGGTTTCTCCAGATACAGTGAAGGATTGCCGATATCCCCCTCCCATTTGACACCAATATAAATGTGACCTATGATGATCTTGAAGAGTTTTTTGGGCTGTCGTTCAAAGCGAAAGGTTTGTAGATTAGGAACAGTACCCCCCCCTTTTTTAATCCTTAGAACAATTTGAACATGTCTACACTTTTGCATGTGAACCATTTTACAAATTGCCCCTGTTATTCGCCCCCCCCCCCCCATCTCCAAAATGCTCCAGGCTGACAAAATTGCATCGTCAGATCTGGAATCAGCAGGTATGTTTCAAGAATGCCATCAAAAACTTTGTTTTTTAAACTCTTTTGCAAGGCCAAGTGCACAACACGTTGGTCACGGCGGGGATCGAACCACAACTTTTGGACTACGAGTCGACGACGATCATCGATTCACTTGACCAAATACTAGACCTCCCACTGTCTTCTTTCATTTAGTTGTTTATTTTACCACACCACCATTAAGTTTCCTCATGCATCAAAATCAAAGTGGGTTTTTCAGAGTGATCCTTATGTTTAATTTCAATAAGTTTTGTGACCTTTCCGGCAGGGGCGTACCAGGGCAATCGACTTTTGGGGTGTAAAATCCGAAGTCATTCTCATGACATGCTCCAACAAAACAGAAATATGTAGATTCAACCCATCATCACCAGAGGATTTTTTTTTGGACACC
>JAMKCH010019702.1:0-22759 GCA_023653785.1 Ophioderma brevispina
CTAACGCTAACCCTAACTCCAAACCCAACCTAACTCTACCCTAACTCTACCTACCCCTAACCCTACCCCTAAGCGTTCCCTTACTCAAACCCTCTAAACTCATGTTTCCCATGTGCATAGTAATATGCGGGGCAACGTGCACACTCTCCCCTATAGCGAAATGGACTTCATCCAATTAGATGACACAAATGACCTTTATAGCGCCACAATGGCGACCTACACAGTTAACTATGCGGACGAAATGACGAAGAAAATCACTAATATCATATGTGGAGATATTGTACACTTTCTCCCAACCTAAAAATGATTTAAAATCTTCTTAGGAATTCATTAAGTAAGTTATTTGGGGGATCAAAGCATATATACATTTTAAACCTGGCTGAATACTAAAATTCATACCAAGGGTTTTTGGGCATGGTCCGCAAATAGCTAGCCCGGTATCATATCACGGTTCTGTAACGCTATATGGGAATTTGCCATGGTGAGAAATTCAAATTTTAGAAAAATTAAAGGTCAGTATCGTTCTCCCCTATCCCTGGGGGGGGGGGGGGGGGGGGGGTTTCTGGTTTGGTCTGGTACCCCTGCTCTTTCCAAAAAAAGAGGAACTAGCTGCAAAGGCGGGACTACCGCTAGGGTAGCAAATTCACAACAATCAAGTTCTAGTCCCCGCGAGGGTTATCAAATTCAGGTAAGATTGTGACGGGGCTCATACATTGAAAAACATGGGAAAATTACTGTGTCAGTAAAATCACCTGCAGTGTGTAATGGTATTACAGTAGTACAAGTGTTATTTTTCTCATATTTGTTCTTTAAAGGTATATTTCTTAATTCACGTTATTGAAAGCAGGTCCCGCTATGGGTATAATTTTACCGCAAATTTTCCGTTACAGGACGTTAGGGGTATATATTTTACCGAAAACCGGTATATTTTAACTGTAATACTGGTCCCGTTAGTTATATTTTCACTGAAAATTGGTCCCTGTTTAGGCCCTTAAGGGTTCACTTTTCAGAACCCCTGGAACGACTGTGTACCCAACAAACATTTGAGAACCCCCCCGGGCCTATCCCGACTTAACACATTTCCTACTGTGGCCACTGTGTAAAAACGTACCTCTTTGACAGCTGTGGAGTCACAAACACAGAATTACGACTTCAGACTCGCCATTTCGTTCAAAATCATGTTTTATTTTAACTCAAATTAAAATTATTCCAAGACTTGTTTGCTTTGATAGTTCACAAATTGAATGTTAGACTTTTTTCTAAGTCTAAGACCATTATTTTGGTGCGGTGACCTGGAATCGGAGATGTGCATTATGTTTTTTTACCTATTTTGACCTTGCACATGGCGAAGTGAAACGTCACATGGTACACACAGTTATGATGATGTAATCATGAAGGTTAGGTCAAGGTTAATTTGTTGCTAAAACATCACCGATGCATTTGTCAATGTTTAACTGCCTCATTCATAATCCTGCGGTATATCCTGAAAATTGATTTTTCCACTGTGAAGTGACCTTTGAGGCATTTTCTTCACTTGAGCCTTCCAGGTAGGTTTATTTTGCATGCACGCTGTTGTTTCATGCATTTTAGGATTCTTTGAAGCCTGTACGTGAAATATATCGAACTTCGCTTTCCATTGTGGTGCTCAATTTTGCCTATACTCCTGAATGTGGTCATTGCTTACCTTTTCCCTTGAGTCAAGTGGGGAAAAAAAACCCCAGATCTCTTTTCGCGACCGTCTGCACAGCAGCAGAGGGGTGAGGTCATGGAAATAAACAAGCTTTATGGGTTAAACATGGAAAAAATAGTATGGAAAATTTACTTAATTACTTTTAGGTGCATTTCGTGATTCAACCCCCTCCTGTTTTGTTGTCATGTTTTAGCTAGATATCCTTGAAAGCTTATTCCAAAATTTCATTTGATTCTTGACTTGCGTTTTGGTGTTATGACAAATGTTCGTATCAAATTCCCATAGACTCTGTACAGTAATTTCTGTCCGTTTACGGACAAAAATCAAAATCGGAATGTTTTGCAGGGACGATTGAATTTGCACGTCAGATTTGGGACACACTACTAGTACGTACCGCCGGTTTCAGATGATATAAAATCTCAACTTTTTTTAGGTAAGTCGGGGGGACGAGGCTGGTGGATCACGAAATGCCCCTATTAAAATGACTTTTTAACACATTGTTATATGTCCGGAGCTGTCACTGTAAATTGTAAGATCATATAAGGTCATGCGCCAGAATTGGGGCTTTGCGTTACATACTCTAAAATAGAAAATTATGAATGCTTTAACAGTCAAATGCATGTATCTCAATAACGAAGTGTCAGACACAAACAAAAGTATATATATTTTTAAAGCTGAGATTGTAAGGAAGACGAAATGTCATAACCTTGTGGATCAGTATTACAGGGTGTCGTTAAAAGTCATATAGGTTGATTGTATTAACAAAAATAAATGTTACAAAAAGTGTGTGCTTTGATTTGATTTGATTGGTATTTCTTTCCCGCTGCATTATTTTCAATCACACAACTTAAGATGTGCCAAGGACACTCCAAGCTTTCAAACAATGCAAACTTGTAATCCAAAAAAAAAATTTAAAAAAAAAAAATCCTTTTGTCCCACGACTATAGGGTGCAGAAGAGCACACTATTTAAAGGTAAAATTTACAAATATAATGGTCTATACCTCATTTGAATTGCTTTATTCAACCATAGTTAGCATTCCTATGGTTTCTTTAGTTCCCACACCCAGCTAAACAAAAGCTGAGTAGGAAATGTAAAATACAGGGCGAAATCCAAATTATAAATCGGTGAATGAATATTATGGATGCCAAACCACGAGGACATGCAAAATAATTGTACATATACATGTGTATCTCCCCAGATTGGAAAGATTCAGTTTTTCTTTGACACTTTAATGCAGATTATGCAGTACATGTAGTGAGCGTGGCTTGTAATGCACATAAAACATATAGGGTGGCACATAAGTAAACATAATTTACACTAACAATTACTAGTATGGTACACCAGCCTTATATCATACAATCTTTTGTCATAAAATTGAATCTCTGTGCATCTATGTAATTTAATGCTACTTGAATATTTGTATTCCCTGGCGTATGGACTGTCATGCCTTACTTCCCACAATTTTATTTTTTTTTACCAATCCATCTTAGACCAAAACCATCCTGATACCAAATAGTAACTAGAACTATGGTGGCCCCGGTGCACCTAACAGTGTATTAAGTCAAAGGTCATGACATCTTCTACTACACTGTACTTTATAAATCATGAAAGACCAAAGTACAATTAATGAAATCCTTTTCCGCAGAATACAGTTGTGCCAGCAACACAAAATGGAGCAGGGCGTCTGTTTTAATTACATTTACTATTTCGATTGTTTACATTTATTTATCGAGTATAATTAATTATAATAATTTAATTAATCAAGTTAGATTACTTTTGAGCCATTGATTTCTGGAAACAATGATGTATAACCAGCTTCAATACCCAACACTGGTTTATGAAGATACAGCAAAATACCAACAAGAAAGTGCAAAAAGTCCCAAATTCCCTATACTTACTACATTCCCCTCCCCCGTAGATCCCCACCGTGGCTCCTCCACCCCAGACACCACTTTCACTCAAAATGGGGTTTTGTGAAAAGTATACTTGTAAGAGAGAGAAAGTTGACCAAGGGTTTCAGATAAATGACCTAGAAAAACAAACTGAGACATACCTAGCTCAATACCATGCTCAGTTTTTTTCCAAGTTCTACAGAAAAAATGTGACGAAAAAATTTTAAATGTAACGCCTTCCCACCCTTTTAGTATACCCCAACCACTGGCGCATGACCATATGCATAGCCTCTGGGGGGGGGGGGGAGGGGTTCTTGTCTGCTGGGGTAGGGGGGAGAGAAGGTAAATAAAGCATTGCAAGAAAACTGAATATTATTTATTATGATGAATAATCAGGATATCAACTGTAAAAGATAGATTTGTTTAATTTTGACACTTTTACTTAAAAAAATGCCTGGGTTACATTTTTTCCTTTTTTTAAATTTATGTTGTTCCTTTAAACAAAAAAGGGGGGTACTATTTTTTGGGGGTCATCTTTTGCTCTTCATTCGGGATCATGTGAATTTCTTCTTCGCTAGAGCTCATAAATCTAATATCCCCCATGATTGGCATATGGGCTAATTTTTTCGCAATAAAGCCAACAATAGCGTCTGCTTTTTAAAAGAGATTCTACTCTGCTCTATGGCGAAATGGTTAACAACTCAAAAAAATTATGGTCTACTCTCAAAAAGCGGTTTACTAACAAGCATCATCTACTTCCATTCTGTACGAACTGATGATGTTTTCACATCTTCAGCTAACGATACTGCTAATGCTTTTAATAACTATTTCACTTCTATTGGTTCTCTCTTGCAGAAAGTTTGATGATGCTCATAAGGCAGACCGCCATCACCTACAAAAATTTGTAATCTACTTGTGATTCTATTTTCAGTTTCTGTAATGTTTCTCCAAAGTTTGTTTATAAGCAAATTAGTGATATGTCTAATAATAATCTCCAGGATTTGATGCTTCATGTAAACTTTAGCTGGCTGCTCCTTATATAAGCAATTCTCTTGGCTTTTATTTGCAACCCTTTCCCTTACTACATCGGTTTGTCCGGCAGAATGGAAAAAGCCAAAGTTACCCCTATATTTAAACTGGTGACAAGTCAGATCTGAGGAACGATCGACCTATTTCGGTTCTGCCACTTATTTCTAAATCATCGAAAGAAGCTGTTCACAATCAATTGTATTCGTACCTTTTGACAATGCCGGCTCTCTGATAACCATCAGTTTTTCGTGCTATCTTCCACAGCTTCCTACTTTGCCTGAGATGTTCAGGATTTTATTTTGAAAAAATGGATGAGGGTCGTGCAACATGTGGTGCAATTTTTCTTGACCTCATAAAGGCTTTTGACTGCGTTACCCATTCTCCGTCTCATTGGATAAACTTTCACAAATGGTAACGTCCTGCCTTACAGGTTCGATCCTATCTCATGACAGGACTCAGGTCAGTGCACATTATTCTACTCTTTCTGACTTCCCAAACTATCCAACATTGGAACCCTCAAGGCTCTAATACTTGGCCCTCTCTTTTTATCATTTTTGTCAATAATCTTTCAATAGTGTTTTAACTGTAAATTGTACTATGTATGCTGATGATACAACACTTCTTTGTACTTCAGACAATCCACACACGCTTGAATTTGAACTTCATCAAACCTTAAAACACAATTTCTAAATGGTTTGATGATACAAACTCACTTTGACTGCCAAGAAAACCACGTTTATGGTAATTTGTACATGTTCATGTTTCTCAATAAATTTTCAAAATGTTTCCTCGCACTGTATAATGATACTTTTGAAAGGGTTTGAACCAGTTTAATATGCTTGGTGTAATTTTTGATCCTCTTAATGTCTTGGTGTGTCATATCAATCAACTGTCTGCCATGTATTCTAAACGTTGTGGTTGTTTATAAGAAGAACTAAATATTATATTGCCAAAAGATACTCTTATTATGCTTGGCAAATCAATTGTCATGCCACCTTTTGACTATGCAGCCCTGTCTCGTCTAACTGTACTAACGCTCTTATGAACACACGTCAAGTTCTTCAAATAGATTAGCTCGCATAATTTTATATCAGTCTACATTAGAACTCCTGTTAGAGACTTGATGTGTACCTGCCGGGAACAAACTTATGATCGTTGTATAACCATATGCGAATGCTTATTTTTTAATGCTTCAAAGGTTTGCCCCAGGTTACCTTTCCTCTCAGTTCACTTTTTATTCCCTCGTTCATTTTCAGGGTACAAAAGTCAAACCACAAACTCTTGGTATGAACCACCTTGGAACCTAAATGCAGGGCAACGTACGTTCCATATGATAGCACCAAAATATGGAACAGTCCCTTCCGTCCTGATCTCCGCTGTAACTATAATACCATGAGTCTATCCTCAGCTTAAAGCATCCTACGTGGTACTCCCACATAAGCTATTTTTGTACTACTGTAGATGTCTATAGTTTCATTTATACTCATTGCCTTATGTGATTTTTTTCTGTGTTTAGTATTTTTTATCTTATGTTATGTCTGTATAAGTTATCTGTTACCAATGCTGTATATATGCAGGGCCTCCTTGGAAATCAGTGCTCCTTGTCCACTGAAGGGCTACCCTGCTAAAGAAAGTTCAAATAATAAAAAAAAAAAATACCATTGCAGGACTGTACTCTAACGTAATAAGTAATATTTTACAGCTTTGTTTACGTATCATTTGCAAGTTACCTATTTGCTTCGATTGCCAGCTATTACCAACGTATAAAAATGCAAACAAGCAGTGGCACACAAAATTAAAAAATCGGAATCTTCAAACAACTCCTAAACGAAATGGAGTAGAGATAAATAATTGTACTATTAATTTTCCTTGTGAAGAGGCCTATAAAATGATATCACTTTCCTTATTGCTCAATTTTTTGAAAATTGGGTTTTATTGCTACTTAAATGAACAGGTTTATTTAAAATTTTATTAACACACACTATTCCGCAGGTATGTTGAGTTGTTTCTCTTGCTTAATGGTGCCTTTAAAACTGTAATTTGTGTTTTTGATCGGAAAAATGAAGTGATTTCTCCCCCGTGCGAATTTGTCACCCTTCAAAGCCTGGTGCAAAATTCAGCAACATTTTTGATGTTTCGCTGGCATTTTTGCGCCTTTAAATGCATTTGATTCTTGATTTTGTTTCAATCGCGTATGTTTCTAATAGGCGAAGTAAAAGAAAAAACATGTTTCTCGTCCCCGCCCGCTTCCTTTTTTGAGGCCGACTCGATTTATTTTTTATTTTCAAAAAATGAAAAAAATATCAATAAAAAAAACAAAAATCCATCAGGGAGTACTTGCAAGACTGTAGCTTTCTTCATACATATGCATAGACTCTCTCGAGATCTCCCTGTAGCATGTAGGTATCGATATAAATGCCTTCGTGAAATTCTATTCCGTACACTAGACTAAATCCCCCTAGGCTCTACAACGAAAAACTTTCTGAACAGCGTACATATGTACGAAAGATAGATTTTGCTCCGCAATTGTGCTGGTGCCCATTTCATTTCGTCTCCCAAACAACCCCAATAGCGAAGCTCTAAGAGCAAGGGGTCCCATGTGCGCTGTGCCAGTGCCTTCGTGGATTTTAGGTGGTTAGTTTCAAAGCCAGTGGTTTACACTAAGATATCGCGGCACACATCAATGCATGATACATAGTACGTTGGCGATGTTAAATAAATGCGACTGGCCGAGAGGTTAACACGAGATTGAGTCTGTACGTACTGTGAAAATTTGTTTCCGTGGCAAATACAATAGACCATTTGCACGATCCCAATAATGCATCTCGTATTGTGTGCCCATTTCCATCCGGGAACTTGTACTAGCCTCAAGTCGGTTGAAAACATACGGTTAAGAGCGTACACAGAATACCAGAAAAGTAAACCCTTTGCTTTCTTTGGATTACAGTTTACACAAACTCTTTCGTTGAGCTTATGTCTTAGTTGTTATCGGTCTCTTTTCCAGGGAAAAGAAATGGGTGTCAATCAATGACACATCACTGAGAATCTTCAAGTGGGTTCCCGTGGCCGACTCGAGTAACCAGCGGTCCGACCCAAATAAGGCACAGAAGGGTGGAGAGAAGGAAGGGGTGAATAAAGAAAACACACCCAGCAGCTCACCGGCTGCAACTAAACGACAAGACACAAGGAAGCGTAAGAAAAATGGCCGCTTTGCTCCGCGAATGACAGGTAATGAGTAGGACTGTAGATTTTTACCTTGCTATTGAAAATGCCTAGGTGTTGTATTTGAGTAGAGATTAACCGATATTTGTATCGGATCGGAGGCCGGTTTTGCAAAATTAGCAAAAAATCGGATCGGCAAAAATATGTCAGAGGCTGCCGATCCTCAGCCGATGTATACTGAATGAATGAAAGGGACGAAGTATAATGGGTATTTTTCAAGATTTTAAGTAGAAACATAGACAAGAGTTGCTCAAAAGGTAACATTTCTTCCGAAATTCCTCATCAGAGCATAAACAAATGTGAGCTGCACAGATTTGTTGATTATAATCATCGTCGCCAATTCTAAGTTTTGTTCGGTGCGATCTTTAATTTATGGGGCAAATCATTGGATCGGTGGATCGGCCGATACTACAAAAAAGATATCGGCCATCAGATCGGTAGAGGAAACCCGGATCGGTTTTAATCTGCGTGTTTTGTCTTTCTTTTTAACTGCTAGCTGCTTTGAAAAATGCTGCAATGGTCCAGTAGATATCAAGTGTAATGTTGTAATCTGGGAGGAATAGTGCATGTGAAATGGTGATTGTCAATGGTCAGTGTGCAACAAACTACTGTGTAGCTGAATCAAGTTACATTTGTTGTGCATGCAGATTGTACAAGAATATCAGCCAAATTTTGTTAGAAGAAGCACTAACCCAAGGCTTATGTTGGAAGAAAGAAAGAAAATTACCTTCTGCTCCTGCCAAAGAAGTTGTTGGTGGTCACAAGACTTGTGCTCTTTATCATCTAAGGCCATACTTCATTGTGGGGTGTTCATAGATTTTGGATCCGTAGTCGGCAAGTGTCATTTGGGCAAAAATGCCCAAAATCGTCAATAGGCAAATTCTGATTGAGTGGCCAGTTACCATCTGGCGCCTGCTGAGCTTTGCTAGCTTGTCTCTGCTAAAAATTTTACCTACATGTATTGTTGTCGAGCCAGGCCCGTTAGTGGGGGCCCCGCATCCCCCACCCAACCCCAATTTTTTTTGGGAAAAGGGCAAAAAGGTCCACTTTTTGAGTGAAAATTCAAGGGTTGTTTTACGGGGTCCCAGATTCTTTGCAGTTTTTGGATCGAATAACAAGTTGCCTTCTTACCCATAATCCTTATTCTCTCTTCATTGTGCTGATGCTAGGGTTAGTAGAATTTCGAGTTTCCTGATGAGCGAACAGCATATATGATCAGCATATATATAACCAACAACAGTTAAGCGGGGGTTGATTTGACGCTTGTGGCAGGTATCTGAAGTGTGTCGGCAAGGATTTTAATACTAAGATGCATATTGACACAAAAAAGAAAATTCCAACTTCTGATTGTTAAATATATTATTTTTTGTGTTTTTAGGAACATTGGTCCAAAAAAATTGAAGGGCGTTATTAGAGGGGGAATATTTGCTAGAGACAATACAGGATACTACTAATTTATATTAAAATTATATTTCAGTAAGTATTTAAAGCAATATTAGCACATTTTTTGAAGAGCTCCCCCAATTTTCAAAATTTGATATTTTTGCAGAGTTATGTTGGTAATTGTCTATGAAACTGTACCTGCAAACGAGAATGCTAAAAATGCGTATTTATCATAAAATAAGCGATTTTGTAATTAAAATTGGGATCCCAGATTGGACTTAACGGTGGAGCTAGAAAATGCTACGTTTATGTCCGTCCATGATGAAATAGTGCCACCTCAAGAAAATAACCTCTAACTTGACATGCCTGAACCAATAAAACAACTAATAGATGAGCGTAGATATGTGCATGGCGTTATTTCCCGGCTATTTCACATTGGAAGGCCATTTCCAGCAGCCGTTGAATTATAATCGGGATCCCGATATTAATTATTCTAATTACAAAATTCCTTCGTTTGTGACACATAGACATTTTCGAGCTTAACCATTCACAGGTATAGTTTACTAGCCACCAATGCAACCGTGTAGAATCTCAAAATGTTTGAAAAATTGAGGGCGCTCTTAAAAAAAATGTGCTAATATTGCTTTAAGCAATGTAATTAATTGCTTCTATTTTCTCTTCTGTACTCAGACAAAGGACAGAGTGTCAGCAGCACAGACACAGCTCATGGATCTGATCCTATTAGGCATCGGGATGTTACGTCTCTTATTAATGAGGATTTAGATAGAAAGTTAGCTAGGAACCAAAAGAGTGTTTCATTTTTAGGGAGTCCGATGGTAATCAGAAAGAGGATTTCCTCATTTTGAATTTGTTAGTGCCAAAAATGTTAGGGGGCTTTTTCTGATTTCAGTCTGTTTGGCATTTTACTTGTATTTCCACTTTTCCCCCCATTTCCTCATGTTTCCCTGTATTTTGCAGAAGCAAGGAAATTCCTATATAAAAATGCTTGATCAGCTTTTGCTATTATTGTTGGGTGAAAGTTGTGTAAACTTGAAAGAGATCTGGTTATTTAAAGGTTTTGACTAGTTCCTTATATTTCATTGTAGGTAATAATACTAATACCATTGATTGACAACTCCAGGGTGTTCAGGAAATAATTTCCATTTTTACCTCAACCTTCTTCCAGCGCATCTCGGCAATGAGTAATGATGAGTCCACGATGAATTCAGTGGATTCCAATTTCAGTTAGTGACAATGATGACATTAGCAGTACAACTGGGGGCCAAAGCGAGGGTAAGTCATGTCTGCATGAATCGGCAATGTACGGCCAAAACTTACACTCTTATTAACTTCCTGTTTAGTAATTTAGCCCCTCACAACATTATTTTGCATTCACCACTCAGTGCATACAGACCCAGGGGCGGCAACAAGTTTCCTCCTCTGGCTCGAAAAAAGCGGGACGATATGGACTAAAAATGCATTTTCATCTCTCTTTTTGGGGAAATCATTCAACCAAAATTAACAAAATTTGGGCAAAATTAAGTAAAATTAGACAATTTTGTGCGCTCTGCACTCAATTGTCAATTTTGTCCCTCTGGCGGGAGCAACATGGTAATTTTGCCCCTCCCTTGGATTTAATTCAAATGGCTGCCATATTAAAAAACACAAGGACTGTCACAAGATCTAAGTATAGAAAGGTATTTGCTCCCTCTGGATTAACTGCCTGGAACCACTGATCACAATTTTAGCATTTTTCTCATAAACAAAATATTGTGTGATTTGAGACTTAAACGGGTGATGTTAACTGTTGCTTGAGGAAACTGATAACATTAAAATTTTTCATAGAAGATGGTGGAATGCACCGTAGTTAAGTTTGTCTTTTTAATATCTTGACCATTTCTAACAGGTGAGAGCAGGACAGGTCTTAGTTTTACCTCACAACATTAATTTGATGAGTCATCGCAGTCAGGGCCATTGAGCCTGAGTGAAAGGCTCAGAGATGCCATACAGCACGGTAAGCTGCACATTAAAATAATGTTACAATTTTTTTATACAATACTCATTTGAAGTTCAGAAGTAAGTCCTGTGAAGATTTGGGAAGTTGTGGCTGGATTCACCCCACTCACCGAGTCGCCCCCCTTCAAACTCCACCCAACTCAGCGCACCCTCTATCCTCAACCCAACCCGCCACTCTCCTCCTCCACCCACCTCTTCATTTCTCTTTGGTCATCTTTCCTCTAACTGCCCACCTCAAACAAAGGCCCTTCCTTAAAACAGGTTGTCCATCCTTCCTCAAGCACGTTACCATACCAACATACCCATTCGCCTTCCCAACCGGTCCACCTTTCCAAACCCACATCCCCTCAAGTCCCCATTCCCCCCAGTCCCCTTCATCAACTAGACAACCACACACTGCCTCCCACCATCGCTCCCCATCCCACTTCAAAAAAAAATCCCCATCTCATTTAAATTATGTGAAGGAATGTAGTAAAAAGAATTTATATCACTTGATATTTGAGCAAAGCCAATTAAAGCCATAGAGACATTGGATCATATGCAAATTCAATGTGCAAAATTTGTGCAAAATTATTTTATTTAAGCATGAAATATTTTCATATTTGTAATTAACTGCAATATGCCAAATTCCTAAATAGAATATTGCTATGGAGTTACGTTAATGAGCATATGTGGTGGTGCTTAGAATGTTTACCGTGCGAACGTTTGGACTGATTCATTTTATTACGGGTGGGTGTGGTGCATTTTTACATTAGAAACATAAATTGCCACACACCTACCCATAAAATGAATAATCCAACATCGCGCGTAACCTTCTAAGCACACCGTGTATGCTGAAATATATTAAATTCGAATTTTATAATTCGTCTAAAAGGCCTCGCCATTAGAGCTTGTAGAAAGGAAGTCTGGAAGGTGACCTGTATCGTGATCAATTTTTCTAGCCTTTGTGCTTTTACCAAGTCTGTTGATTTATTATAACATCCCTACCTTCGATAACTTTTCCACTCTGGACGCAAATAGTTTAAAAATGTTAGTTCTTTACATTATATCAAAGGGATGGGATTTGTCAGCGGTATCATTTTTTGCAACCACATGTTTTTTATTAAAATTCATCGGAATTTGTTTGCAAATGTCTCATTCTTTAGTGTGCGTAGTGATGTATCACAATCCGTGCGTGTTGCTCACTGTGGGTCTTGAAATGGCTGGCGCCCATGGCCCAGAGTCGAATTTATAAAATTTTGAAATTATGACACACTTGTACCTACATAACTAACCGTTACTCCTTGGGATTTCATCCTTACAGATTTTTTTGTAAATGTGTGTTTATAACTTGTAATAAGGTTTCTGAATTAGGTTAATGTCTACATATTTTTGGTATCCACTCGTGCGTGGCTATAATCAATACCGTTGCGTCCTTTGACCAGACTCTAATGGCCCGCAAGAACCCCTGCAGGGCTTGTAATAATTTTTTATATTTTTTATCGTCAAACTGAGCGTGCTCCTAGATTTTTCCAATGCACTCAAAGCTAAAAAAATTTCACCATTAACCTCTGAACAAGGAATCCCTCATTTGTTGCTGAAATTTTTGTGTTTACTTCATTCCACTTGTAACAAAGCCAAGCAGGAGGTCGGCTCTAGCGCTGCTTGCTGCAACGTCAGAGAGCCAGTCAGCCCTTAGATGAAGGACCCCCTCTATTGACAGCAGAAGAACCTGCCAGTACTTCAACTACCAAAGGACAGGTAGGATTGTAGTTGGTGGCTAAACGTGTATTTTTATATAGTGCATGCCAATTACATTGATCAGTGTGCTTTGCCAATTACCCGGCTGCCACTAAGGAAATAATCAAAATCTTTTCATTTAGACGGGCTTGTTGCTTCAGGTCCGTTCATACTACACGGGCAAGGTCGGTGTGGCAAATTTACCACATTTTTTATCCACTTCCACTTCGTCATAACTGATACATGAAACAAGTGACAAGGTCACCCCAGGTCACGTCTGCGTCAAAACTAAAACGCACTGCAGTGGCCTGCGACAAACTTGGCAATTTACCTCATAATTTGCTGCGCTCACCTCACCGGCATGCGTCGCAAAAAATAAGTTAATTATGTTTTAACTTTTTGCAACTCGATTTTGCCCCTGTTCAATATCAAAACAAATACCTTGGCAAGTGCCTTATGGCTAAGAAAAGAATTTTAAAGTGATCATAAAATATAAGACTTCAAATTTGGGATTTTTACATGTGTAGACTAAAATGCAGTCGTCACGCAAACTCACCGCACCGCAACACATTGCAGAACCTTCTACGGTACGTTGCATGCCTCACTTAAGTTAACTGTAGTTTACCGAAGTCTCAACCTTAGCTGTGAATTTATTTTACCTTCAAGCACACCGCAATCTCTTGTCATATTTTTGAAACTTGCAAATTGGCGTTGGCCGCACGCAGCGCAATTAGCAGTATGAACGGACCTTAGCCTATCGGCACTTAGATTGTAATATTCCCTAACAGCTCTCCATTTCCCTCGGTGGTAGAGGGAGAGGCAGAAGGTAAAGTGCTTTGCCCATGTGCACACTTGTAGGCTGTAGGACTCAAACCTACAACCTTTAGATCATGAGTCAATATCCACCACTGTACCTATAATTTGCCAAAGGAATTTTCCTATTGCTGGCATCCAGCATGGTGGGAAAATTATGTTTATTACAGGGTGCATCATTGCTCCGATTTTTGGACTGTAAATGTTAGCATCATGTGGTTAAAAAGCTCGATAATAGTTTTTTCCTCTAAGTTTGGACATTAAAAACGTTAGTGTTATGTGGTTAAAACTCTCTGCAATGTTTTCACACATAACTGACTGTATTTGATGGCTAATCATATGATTTTATTTATGTAATTAGCCAATCACAGACAAATAAAAAACCTTAAAGGTGCAACGAGAGGTTTCAATAACGGTCTCTCCCTAAAAAAAAAAATGTTAAAATTCTGATTTTGGCACTAAGTATAAAGTTCTCCATCAAAAAATCCCATCTGAAAAGGATTAAAGCTGAGACTGTTTCTTTGTACAAAAATGTGAATTTTACATTTCCTATAGGAGCAAATACAAAATTCACCCTATCTTTTCTATTGAAATATATAAGCATGTTACAAATCACTTGTTATTTTCATTTTAGTTCCATTTCTGTCGCCAAATTAAAGGTAGGTAATCTATTGGGTGTCCCTAATAAAAGGTAAAAAAGGGGCAGTTGGCTTCAAAGGTGGTATGATTCCGGAACAGGACTTCTCGAAATGCAACCCTAAACGAAGTATTTCCATCGACAAAAAACATACCCTAACAAGTATTTTTTATCTGTTTTTTCTACAAGAAACTCTTTTTTGTCATTTTTGCTACCTTAAACAGTAAGCATGCATTGCGTTGATAATATCCTTATTATCTGGCTTTTGCTCATGTTGCTTTAAGGGGGGGGGTATGGGGTCTTAAGCAGTGAACTTTGAAGTGATTTTCTTAATTTCCTAAATGTGGTGTAATACATGGTTATTATCATATTGTACCCTGTCACAAAGTTTTAAATCACGGACAAATTTTTGCTCTGGTAGCCATGGTAACCACGTAAGGCCTTTGAGTGGCTAAACACTAAACGAAACGGAACTAATAACCAACATGCTACGGACGAAACTTGGGTGCAGTGCAGGGAGTCATACGCAGTGCACCATGAAGCCGGATTTTTTTTATACCGTTGCCATGGCAAACCTCAATCGACCAATCGCATAATTTCTTGGCGTATGGATTTGGAACCCAATTTGAAATCGGTCCTTTTCATGGTTCACTCGGCCGTTCTTTTTGCTTAATTGTAGCCAAATTTCATTTCCATAGCTTGTAAGCGTTTCTCTAGTTACGTTCGGCTCTCGTTTTGTAAGTTTGCGTATTTTACCGAAACGAGTTATAGGCCTTAAAACATTTAGACACACTTGAGGGCGCTTTGTGTGAAATATGGAATTATTTTTTTTAATTTCATTTTAATCCGAATTATCATAATATTAATGAAAGAATCATCGAAATAGGTGCATCCATTGTCCTGTTATGAATTTTTAAAATAATTTTCTTAAATATCCCAGGGTGAGGAAACACTAAATGATAAAAATCATGACTTAACCCTGACATATTAATACTTTAAATTATGGAAAGGATAATATGATGTATTTATTTACTTCACGTTAGCCAAAATAAATGTTTCATCGTTCCATAAATAATATCTTTTATAATTTATAAATATACCCTTGAAATTTTTAACATGGATAAAGTATAGAGAGGATGCTTTTGGCACATTTTCGACACTACTTCACTTTGATCAGCTATATCTCGGGAACCGAATGTCCAAGTGCGATCGCATAAAAATCATTTTGTAGATTAAAATTCTACAACCCTTTAGCCATGCATTATCTCATTTTCGGATAGAACAATTTTTTATCCAATTCAGACCCCATAACCCCCCCCCTCTTAATTCCAAATTACAATATATTTGATTAATTTGGATTTTGCGTACATCACAATTTCGGGGTTACGAAAAAAACATACCCTTTTTTCCATATTTGCTGCTTTTTGATTGACACCTAATCAATGTACACGCTTACATCGCTGTTGGAAAAATATAACCCTTTTAACATGTTTTCTTGTTCACTGCATCATCCCTCCACCTTTGAATACAAGTCCCCCCCCCCCCGGGGGAATCTTCCAGGTGGGTGTCTAATCTATATGAAATCACTACTATATCACAAAAAAGTGATGACTCAAATCTCTCATTGCACCGTTAAAAGGTGCATGCAGGTAATTAAATCTATTTTGCTGCTTACATGGAGGATATATCACGCAAAGGAGCCAGTGCAGAGATGGTGTTGATAACTAAATTAATGAAAGTATGAGGACATGATGAACAGGATTTCCACGGCCTAACAGTAATTACAAGACAACGGGTAGTGTTTGGAATTTGACTATTTTCTGTTCAATTGATTTTGTAGGCCACATCGTGATGAAGGGCCCTGTTTCAAGCAACCATCGTCTCGACGCCCACGGTCCCCCATCCGATGGAAGCCATAAATCAACATTTCAAAAGCCCTTTTGGAGTAAGAACACTGTTTTCTTCTGCAAATGCCACCATGTATTGTAGTCCTTAAGAGTTGCACAACATAATGAACAACTGCCATAGCTCAGTAAAACTTGTGTAGGAACTAATTCTTACAGTGTAACCCATCACTATAGCTACTTTGTTTGGGTACTCTTAACTCTACTCCAAGGGTACCTACATCTAGCTAGGGGTACCTCCACCTTTACTCTAAGGACACAAACCCAGCTCTACTCCAACGATCTTAAGTACCTCAGCTTTACTTACCCAAGGGGCCTCCAGCTCTACTCCAGGTACCCCAGCTCTACTCCAATGGTACCCCACAGCTCCTACCCAAGGGTACCACCCCAGCTCTACACCAAGGGTACCCCAGCTCTACACCAAGGGTACCCCACTGGTACTCCAGGTACCCCACTCTATTCCAGGGTACCCCAGCTCTACTCCAGGGTAACCCCAGCTCAACCCCAGGGTTCCTCAGCTGTACTCCAGGGTACCTCAGCTGTACTCCAGGGTACCTCAGCTGTACTCCAGGGTAAACCCACTCGACCCAAAAGAACAAGATTCCCAACTTTACTCCAAGGGTACCCTCCTTTGAGCTGGTATCAATGCATGACCTACAACTAAAGACTTGTGATGTTTCAAAAAAACAAACCCAAGTTTTCCCCCCCCCCCCCCCCCCCCCCCCCCCCCCCCACTGGGCACACTATGATTTTTTCATAGCAAGTCCCTATCATTATGTACTCTAAAGTTGCCCCTGCAGGTGACGTGTTCATAGGAGTACCACCAATAAAAAGTAGGTATCACGTGCTAATCGCCAGCTGCTTGGTAGACAGCATGGGGACTCATATAGGCGTTCCCATTTTGTGAGATCAGCCCCTGGTTGGAAACAAATATCTTTCTTACTCTGTGACAAATCCTCTGATCTACATCTTGATTAAATTTGCTGGCAGAAACAAACCCAACTCCGAGCATGGACTGTTGAGGCTTGGAGGAACATCACACCTCGTTTCGCAATGCACAATTGGTCAAAGAATGCGCCAAACCTCCACATAACTTGTTGCGCTCAAGTGAGGTGTGTGTATCTCCTGTCCAAGTAATTTTTAATCCACTGTAGGAGCTACTTTTGAATTAAAAAGTAGCCCCAGTTTTGGGTCGTCTTATTTCGTAGCCTTCCGTGTGTGGGTCTAGTGAGCAATACTACTACAAGAAAGCCCCAAATTTAATACACTTCTAAATTTTTCTGAACATGCCTGTAGTCGGGGACAGGAACCCTTTGACGAGTGCGTATTTCCTGCAGAAAAAACGCACTTGCCTCTGAATGGCCACCGAAGCGATCTGCTGTTGCTGGGTCACCGACCACGCGCCATACGCGCTGATAGCTCCGCCTCTTTTACAACCAGGAAATATGCGCTCGTCAAAGGGTTTCTGTCCCCAAGTATACCAAAGGTTGTATTCAATCCAATCACTGCTTGTGCCATGCTGACAAAAAGTAACTTGAGCATGTGCTTGGCCTCCTAATTCTATCCACGACAATTATATTGAAATATTTGCCTATTTGATGAGAAAACTGAGGAAAAGTATTGCCAAAGTGGTCTAACTTTCTGCAAAACTGTAATAAAACACAAAGGAGACCAGCCAGAGCATTAAGGTGTGCAGCAGGGGCCCACCAGACATCTGGATACTCTCTGCACAGCTGTTTGAAAGTCTCATTTAGTATAACAAAACCAGAATAAAATAAGGTCAGGAACAACACATTTGTGATGCCTGATTTGCATCATTTATTGCACTAGCTACCTCCTGTGCAAGTTTTATGAATTTTCATTGCTGGGAAACTTTTTAAATGTTGTTTTACATAGATCTCTAAGGAGATTAACCAACAGAGGGCGCTATTAAAGTCTGTTCATACCTCGCTGCACTGCATTGCTGTGACAATCACTTTCTGCCATGACTCAACACAACTCGCTGCAAATCCAGTTAAAAGAATTAAACATCATTGCAATACTGTGATGCAGTATTTTCGGTAGACTGCAGTTCATCCAATTCACTGCAAGACAATCTGATGCAGTGAAGTATGAAGGAACCTTAAAGCTGCTTGTTCTGACCTTTCTCTGGGACCCCCTGATTTACCCATGAAACAGTATCAATTTTGATATCAGGTGAAAGACCATAATTATGTTTCTCATTGTTGCCCTGAAATTTCAGCTTCCATATCAATTTCTTTCTTAAGATATAGATAAAACTACCATTTTAATTGTTATCCATCAATATTAGCACAGTGAATTTGGCCTTGTAATGTGCATTATCACTCTACTATCAAAACCAAAAATTTGTTTCCCACAATACTTGGTGGAAAGTGTATACAAGTGTCAGGCTCTCATATCAAATAGAGAACACGATACACATAAATCGGAAGAGGCACCTTTAATCCTCTGAAGTCTACCGGCCCATTCTATTGGTTATACAGTGGGTTGTATGATATATTTGGCCAATCAGAGATATGGTAAGAAAAGGTTTAAGGTTTGTACAGATATATAGAAGATCTATTTTGATTGGTCACTCAGTGGTTATATCATGTTATATACCTCATATATAGATCCCTGTCATCTGATTGGTTAAAAGTCATTAATTCATGAATTCATGAACCAAAAATGAACTATGCCCTGGGAAGAGCGAGCATAGTTCATAATGCCCGGACACCTCTTCCCAGCATAGAGACTGCCGTATGGACTATCCATCCGTATTATGAGTGTACATATATTGAAGCTGGTGTAAGAGATGAATATCAGCACGAACTTGCCGGGTTCACAATTTCTGTGCTGTGTGAAGCAGACGATCACATTTTGTTTCACATTTACCACACAGTGCTGGAAGCCGGTACAAACAACACCGAACAAGGGCAACAAAATGGCTGAATTGCAACCACGCTTTGAGCTTGTAGATGACGATGGTCTTAAAGGAATCATGGACGCAGCTGAATAGTACTAATACCAACGGCAGGTAAAATACCCGTGAAGATGCGAGGATTATTTGACACGGTGACGACCATCTGCAGGCTGTGGAAAATTTGCCGAATTTGGAGTTCGATGATTTTTAGGGAAATTCTACTCATCTTGCCGACAGACCAAGTGGCACTTTGTATAGCAACGCGATGATGGCGATCCCGTTTTGGACTCCAACCGTCACTTCCTCACCCAAGGAAAGTTGATATCATAGGTCATGAAGATGTTTGCTAATCTTCACGAGTTTTCAAATGTTTCTCAGCAACCCTGAAACAAGTAAGGTGGGGAAGCACAAACCCATATCGCCAGAATACTTGGCCTTAATTCAAGAGTACCGGATTGAATGATCCACAAGTCTACAGGACCAGGTGTTCTGGATATAATCTGTACTTTTGCAATCGTGGCAGGAAAACTTATGAGACATGATGCTTGAAAATTGAAATTCATGAGCAAGGGGAGAACTCTACATCACCCAGAATACCCTCACAAGATCATCGTGGGGAAACCGCAAAGCCAAGGAGGTATCATGATGCAAACCGGAGGTCCACGTTGCCCTGTTTCGTCTTTCCTGCTCTATTGAAAAGCTCATCCAGAATGCCAGTGATTTTGGCAAAAACCGAGGCGTCGGCCTATGGAAATCATCCAGTCAGGCCTGTGGTATTGTAATGTTCCTCTCGGGAAGAATACCCTTGGAGACAAGGATGAAAATCCAATATCATCAGAGCGGTACAGCGGTTGTACACAAATCATTGCCTACGGCGACTAGCTCACTACCTTGATCAGCTGGATTCAAGATCGCGACATCATTGACAGTATCCGGGGCCCACTCAGAAGTAAGCATAATACTTGCTAGGACGCCGTGAGGCAAAGAAGGAAGAATGTGTCAAGCATAGCATCACCATTATCCGCCTCCAGAAGCCCCTCTGCAGAAATTCCTTCTACATCTGCTGCTAACAATTAGTGAGTACGATAAGGAACTTGTTGACCTTGAGCTGATACTGCAAGACAAACAAATTCCTCCTGGCAGGGTGACGGTGCTGTGACCATCAACACAACAGCACCCAATGGCAGGAAACAAACCAACCACATTTCAACTTCCAGCACTGTGTGTAAATATCTACAATACGTAGAACAGCCAAAAAACTTTTTATAACTATGTTATTTGTCCTTGCGGACTTGTGTTTTCAGCAATCAAAAACATTTTTTTAGTAAACGCAATTTGAAGATGCTATTTCTGTCGACTTTTTAAAATGTTGGCATGGTGACTTAAGAGTGAACTATTGAATTTAACTTGTTACTGTTCGCTTTTGGCTGTTTAATTTTGGATTGTTTAATTGAACACTTGGAAGTTGGCTCCTGGAGAACTAATCGTAATTACCACAAAATTGTATTTACTTTAAACTATGGCCTTCACATATAAGCCTGTGTTAAAAAATCCTGGCTTAGAATGTGCTTTGTAACCATCAGATGACAATCTATAATATTTTGGTAATAAAACAATATTGACTGCTTTTTATTCGGGGCATGGCTGTAACTATAGGCCCTCGTGATCTCGAAACCATACTTTCCCCTCGGCTTACACCTCGGGGCATAGTATGGTTTCGAGATCACCTTGGGCCTTATTTTCACATGCCCCTCATAGTCATTCCAATTGGTAATGAGCCCAATCAGAGACTGTCAGAAAGGCAGTAGACATCGGGGGGTTAATTGCAAGTCAATGACCTTTGTAAGCCGGCCATGTCAAGATTCTCACCATAGATGTTTTTTTATAATTTGTGCACAGGTGATAGCTATTGCAATTTACACAAGTTGTCTGAATTGCGTTGCTGCTGCATAAAATTGTTACGGAAATCAAAGAAACAATTTGCATAGGTCAAACAGCTGTGTCTGTGGTTAGGCTCAATAGATGATTGCTATATTATACTTAAATCAGTGTAACTCTCATTAGGCAGGCTTGTGCAAATTTATACTGTAAAACATCCCGTCATGTGAGTGCAACAAGGTCATATGTGCAATAGCTGCCATGTGATACATCTGTGTGCTGCCATGTATTAGGATGGCTCTCAATTATCTTTCCTCGAGTCAGTGGCTTGTCACCTGAAGAACCATTTCAAGAGCCACTGACCAAATACTTGGCATAATAGTATGTTTGATGAGAATTTGTGACAAATGGCAGCTATTGCACTTACGACCTTGTTGCACGCACATGACGATCCGTTTCTTGTGCAATTTATTTTCATTGTTTAGTGAGAACCTTGATTCAGTTCCTTGAAATGAATTTGCCTGAAATTGCTCTACACGAATTCAAAATAATAAACTGCAATTTTAATAATGGCCAGTATTTGTTACTTTAATCAATTTGCTACATTTTTTTAATTTTTATTTTAAATCTCTTGCAATATTGGCAGAGAAGAGTTGCTTGCAAAAATATGGTATCTTGCAGAAATTCAAAGAATGTTTTTTTTTTTGTGCTTATTATCAGGGTTGTAGTTAAGGTGGGCGGCACTGGGCGGTACTATCCACAGTCCCTATACATGGATTTTGGGTTTCCTACCAGAAATCAATTTGTACCTAAATTCCTGTACCACAATGCACCGACGATGTACGAATAGATATGTGTCACTCCATGCATGCTCGCGGTTTAGTGCGCCTCCTTTAAACTACACATGCATTTTGTGGCGCAAATATTACAACGCAATCAAAGAGTGCGCGTTACTGGTAAAATTTGGGTACAGATTGACATACGGCCGAGAAACCCAAAGTCCATGTACTCCCGCCCACCAATAAACAATTTTTTGCTGCCACCCAGCATTCACGGTTGAAAAACATGTGTACGACAATAAATTATTGAAATTTGGGAAATTTCTGACATGATGGACCAATTCTGTGAAAACCCACCCAGCACTCCAGATGTTCTGGCTACAACTCTGCTTTATGATATTGGTTATCAACAAATCCCATAGAATTAAACTTGGGTACCATGGGAGAACAACAACCAAATTGTGTAAAAAGAAAAGAACAAATAAATAAAAGCAAAATGATGGTTGTGGGTAGTTTCAGACATTGTTTTATAAGGCGAGTGAGAGTTGAAAGTGCATTGTATTAGAATGATTTGTAACTCCTCTTGGAAGATCATTTTTGATGTACATTGCAGTGGTAAATGTTCGTAAATTACCTATACTCCTTAATTTGACAATAGAGCTTCTTGGAGAGCACTACCTCTTTCTTAAAAGACATTGTCTGTAGTTTGTTATTATTGAGCTTATATATTTTCAAGAAGCCAGCATCTATACCTCATCCACCTAGATAAAGTGGAGCTCCGAAATGGGGCATTGCCATACACAAAGTCCCTTTGCCGGAGGCTGAACACAAGCGGCTATGGGCCGACCAGGTAACCCTATACTTACTGTGTA
>JAMKCH010019703.1:0-22707 GCA_023653785.1 Ophioderma brevispina
CTATAAGAACAAATTTTGGAACACAGGGTGGTTGGAATAAGTTTGTAATGGTGAACGAAAGTGATGGTTGGTAGTAGCACGGACGTAATTTAATTGGTTAAATGAGTTAAAGTTTGGGGTTGGGGTTTTGTGTGGAATGTGCATTGTGTTTTTGTAGTGGCGTGTGTGTGTGTTTGACGTGTGTATGTGTGTATATGTGTTGTGCCGTATGTGTGTGCGTTGCTGCGTGCATGTGTGTGTGTGTGTATATTTAAAGGTCTTTGTTGAGTTCAGGTTGAAAAAACTTTTGGGTGAAGAGTAGTTTTTTTTTGATTGTCCTACGTGTGTCGTCGAGAGCATTTTGGAGAAAGGAAAAATGGTGAGACATGGGATCTTGTTTTTGCACATCAAAGTATGTTTGCTCTCATTGGGAGTTTCTTGTGTAAGGTTCGCGAATTTGTTCTTTGTGTATTGTTACACGGTTTTCTCAGATTTGAGTGTGTCCATGTATTGCGCATTACAGCCGTTGCAGGTGATCACGTAAATTACGTTTTTTGAAGTGCATGACATGTCGTGTTGATGTAAAGGGTTTAAGTGGTTTGTTGAATGTTATGCTGCTTCCTTCTTGATGTGTTTGTACATCTTGTGCCGCATTCTTTTGTTTGTTGTATTTGGAAACTGTTGGTTTGGATTTGTTTTGTTTTGAGGTTTTGCCTTTTTTGAGGAGTTGTTTTAGATTTAGTGCTTGTCGTTTGCTCATGATTAATTTGGTTTGCTTTAAGATGTGTTCGTTTGATTGTTGTTAAGTAAGTTGAGTGAGATTTGATGACGGTGGCACATTTGTGTGTGTTTGGGTTTGATGAAATGTATGGACAAGGTGAGAATGTTGTTTTCATTCTTTGGTGGTTTTGGTTGTCGAGTTTGATCTGGGTTAGTTCTCTAGCTTTTTTTGAGACCCATTTCCAAGTGGAAGGGATAGGCACGTTTAAGAAGCATGGTTTTGAGGGCGTCAAGTCGTTCGTTTTTCTTGTGTCGAAGAAACAATGGTTGCAGATTCTTCGAGCGAGGTTGTACGGAATGTTTAATTTTGTTATGGCGGGGGTGCCATTGTTTGAAGTGGAGTATTGGTGTATTATATGGAATCGAACAAGGCGTAACGTTGCGTACATGAAAGCGTGTCACGCTGTCATGTAGCAGTGACCCGGGGTTCCCGGCGAGTGCTCTTTTGAGGCTTTCCTCTTCTCTGATCTTTCTTTCTTTCTTCCATTGACTTGTTCTTCTTGATAGGCCTATGGCCATCTTATACAAAATACTTGTAAAAATGTGGTAATGTGCGTACTCTTTAGCCACCTATGAATCTATGTTTAACTGATCCGCATAGCGCCACTTGAATCTAATATATTTATATATATCTATATATATATAATATATATAATTTAATCTTTATTCTATATAATATACTAATATATATAGCTATATCTATATATATATAATATAATATAAATGGTAAGAGATTGGAATAGACGTGAGACTATTGCAGTAGTATCTATAAGGTGCTTTATCCTGTGCCATGTATGCTATCCGCCCTCCGGGCTTCATCAGTGGCTGTACAAGATAAATAAAGCAAAGAAATAAATATAATAATAATAATAATAATGGATACGTATGATCACACCACAATATAATAATGCAATACTATAATAATAATAATTTGATACCCTCACTATAATATTACAACCATTATTATGATTATGAAGTGCATGTAACTACAGTGTCCTGCAGAGTGGGATCATAATTACGCGACAACCTTTATGGTATTTATAGCTACCATATATAATATATATTCTATATATATAGTATATATATATATATCTATATATATCTATAAATATATATCGGTATATATATAGGCGAAAAATTGGAATGGGGTGAAACCTAGCACAGATGTTAAAGTATCGGGTACTGGCCAAGCTTTCGCCCGCAGGGCTTCTTCAGGGCCTAAAACGGAGAACATAAAAACGACATGAGAAACTCCGCGTGTATACAAAAAAACTGGAATCTATAGATAAACAACACTAGGCACCCAGCCGAGGGTTCTAAAAGTGAAAATCAGTAGTTTTACATAGAAACAACAACAAATAAATGAGTGCTTTAACCAGGTGATGTAGGAAGAGGGGGAAGCCGATAGGTTTCTGGGTTGTGTTACGAGAAGTACTGGATCTGCAGGCAATGCCGAGAGAGAACCAAAGTGGCGGGAAACGCAAGAGGGCGTAGAGAAGAATCTGGTCGAACGGTGGGAGATATGAAAAGGGAAGAAAGTGGTAGGCCTATAATTCCAAAATCCTTATAACAAAGGGTTTAAGGTGTTTAGCTTGTCAATCCAAAATGATTCACGTTTGTGGGTAAGGTGGTGGTCATTTTTGGTTATGGAACATATTCGATGCCCCATGAGAGAATGTCCAAAACCTGTGGTCTTCTGAGTTGAAGTGATCGACAGATGGGTAATTTTTCTTTTAAAGTTTGTGATATCGGAATTTGGTAAACCCGTAAAGCGAACGTAAAGTTTGGTTTGGTCATAGTTTTGCCGACATATTGTAGGTGGCATTTTTTTACAGGTGATCAAATAAACCACCCATGATGTTTTACAATGGATGTTTGTGGTAATGGGGAAGGAATTCTCCAGTATTGGAGCTGGTAATTTGGAGGATATCATTGATAATGGGCAACGGAAGCACCTACTTCGTTACATTTTGAAACATCCGGGGTTTTTGTTTGTCGTCAAGAGGGGGGCTGGTATATTGGCTGTCAACAGTAGGTCTCGCAAGTTCCTGTTCCGGTGCCCGGGGGCGCGAAAATGCCATAATAGAGGTGGATCCGGGGAATATGGTGTTCAGTCGTCCATCTTGATGTAGGAATGTAATATGGGCGAGGAAAATAATATGGCGGATTTGGTTGAGGATGGGTTTGTACGTGGTGGACAAGTGGGACCTGTCGGTCTTTTTCTTAGGTTTGTATTTCAGTAGAGAATTGCGGTGTTTTGTTTTAGGCCTTTTGTATTTGTTTTATCCATAAGCATTTTCATCATCGTATTACGGTTAAAGTAAGTACATTTGATGTAAGTTGAGATTACGTTCTTCTTCTTCCTGTTTCCGAGCAGATTTCTGCGAACTCTCATTGCCCTGGCTATATGGTATGCCGCGAAATGTGTGAGGGGGGTGACACGAAGATGGGAAGAGGAATGTGTGTTTACTGTGGGCTTGCTATATATCGTATTTGTATTGATCCGTTTCTGAGCTGTGGTGGGGTTATCGAGGAAAGGTACCTCTCGGAAGATTATGCCTGGAATGTAAATTAATCGTGGGATGGAGGTTATTTAGAAAGGACTTGAGGAATTTGTCAAGTGTATCGTGCCATGAGTCCAATGAAATGGATGTCAATCGAGTAACCGTTTCCATGACCCGGGAAAGTTTCATTGGACTTAAATCAGGAAGGACGGGATTCCAGCGATCCCATAACGAGATTAGCCGTTTGAGGCCTGCACACACTGCTGCCAGCCCACGATTAAATTTACATTCCAGGCATCATCTTTCCCCCCGAGTACCCTTTCCTCGCTACCCGCACACAGCTCAGAACACGGATCCATACAACTACGCTATTAGCAATCCCCCGATAAACACCATACATCTTACCATCTTCGTGGCACCCCCCTCACCCATTTCTCGCATCCCTATAGCGGCACTGAGAGTTCGCAAATCTGCTCTGGAACCGGAAGAGAAGAACGTAACTCAACGTACTCAATGTCACTTACTTACACCGTAACTACGATGACAATGCTATTGATAACAATACAAAGGCTAAACAAAAACCGCAATTCTCTCTGAAATACAAACCTAAGAAAAAGACAGACAGGCCCACTTGTCACCACGTACAACCCATCTTCAACGCAAATCCGCCAATTACATTTCTCCATATACTATCCTACATCCAGATGACAGACTGAAAAACGATATTCCCCGTCTCCACCTATTCCTGGCCTTTCGCCGCCCCCGGAATTGCGAGACCTCACTGGACAGCCAAACTACGCCCCCTTGACGACAAACGAAACACCCCGGATGGTTTTCAATGTAACGCAAGTAGGTGCTCCGTCTGCCCATTTATCAAAGAATCCTCCAAATACCAAGCTCCAATACGCCAATCCTTCCAATACCACAAACACCACTGTAAAACCTCCTGGGTTGTATTTGATCACCTGAAAAAGCCACTACAATTATGTCCGCAAACTATGACCAAATTTTCGTTCGCTTACGGTACCAAAACCGATATCAAACTTAAAAAGAAAAAATTACCCATCGTCGTCACTTCACCTCAAAGACCACAGTGTTTTTGGCATTCTCTCATGGGCATCGAAGATGTTTTCCATAACACAAAATGACCACCCCCTCCGCAAACGTGAATCATTTTTGGATTTCCAAGCTAAACCCCTTAAACCCTTGGGTATAAATGCCGATTATAGGCCTACCACTTTCTGTCCCTTTTTCATATCCCCCACCGTTCGACCCGATTCTTCCTCTACGCCCTCTTGCGTTTCCCGCACTTGGTTCTCTCTCGGCATTGCCTTTCATTATCCATTACTTCTCGTAACACAACACATACCTCTCGCCTCCCCCCTTTTCCCCTACCTCACCGGTGAGCACTCATTATTTGTTGTTTCTATTCGTCAACTCTGATTTTCACTTTTATAACCTCGGCTTGGGCTAGTGGTTTGTTTATCTCATCTATTCCATTTTTTTGTATACACACTGAGTTTCTCATGTCGTTTTTCTATGTTTCTCCATTTTATTAGGCCCCTGAAAAAGCCCTGCGGGCGAAAGCTTGGCCATTACACCGATACTTTACCATCTGTCTACGTTTCTCCCCATTCCAATTTCTTTCGCCTATATATCTTGGTACCTATACCAATCCTACGAATGGGGACCATTGTTTGTATTAGATACACCCCAAGTCTCTCACCCTTATAATATATATATATATATAATATATATATATATATTCCACTACGATATTATACCAGCCTTATACCTTTGTTTCCTCTTTGTCTTTTTCCCCATTTTCCCCGAATTTGCCCTCCTGAATGGAATAATATAATATATATATATTATATATATTATTATATATAGATATTGATATATCTCCTAGATATATATATATCTATCCATATAATATTCCAATTCGTAGTATTAAATGCTATCCTTTGTTCTCTTTGTCTTTTTCCCTTTTCTCCCTTCCCCCATTTTCCCCGAGATTTGCCCCTCCTTATCTCCCCTCTCCTCTTGACCCCATTTGTCTCCGATGTCCCCCTCTTTGATACTTTTATCAGCTAACAGGGTAACGGGCCATCGATTTTGACTTGATGTAATTGAATTTGGCGACATGCACTCTCGTCGAGGCAGGTGCCCGTCTGTGAGTTTCTTTTATCATGTTTAATCCACAATATCTGGGCCAAAATTCAACCGTTATATATTCAGCCTGTTCGGGGACTTCATTACCCCGTGTCGTACAGCCCGAGGTTTGTTGATCTTACACTTGGCCCCCCCCCCCTGAAAATACGTGTATACATGATATAGTATATATTTCATATCACATAACATGTTGACGTAATCGGTGAGATTGAATTAATATTGGGGATAGCCCCGACTGAAGTTGCGGATGATTGCATGCTGCAAATGCGCTTTTAATAGAACCCTAAGTCAGCCTCGTGATCAATCAATGCCGGATTCTAGGGTGGTTGGTGTCACCAAATGAGTTTGTACATGTTGATTTCTTTTTCATGATTACGACGAGGATTACATATTAATCTTTTTGTTTTTTTTTTTTTTTAATTTTTTAGTTGTGTTTTTTACTTTTGTTATTTTTTTTTAAAAAACATCAATACACTCATACATAGTAACACCCAAAAATATAACTAAACGGGTTTCGTCAAAACGCAAGTTGTCGCCTGCTGCCGCCGCCCTCTATGGCATAAGTGGGCTTCACCAACCAAACTTGATCCTCCTGACAGTGACCTTTGATCTCATAAACAAATAGGGTTTTTTGTGTAATTCCCCAAGCCGATTTTTGATACCACTTAAACTTCAACGTTCAATTTATGTCCATTTTACATTTTCATTCAAGCCTATCTATATTCTTAATATAACTAACCTTGCATGACCTTCAACCGGGTATACAATACCCAACCCCACCACCAACAAATGAGGGGTCCCATGTCACAGACATGACCTAAGTCTGCTATCAATCCGCCGAAAGCATGCGTATAGCACGGGCTAATTAAAATTTTACTTTTCCATAACAGACAAGAGCACCAACAGGACACAACAATAACAAACAACAACACACCAACATTCCAAATAACAAAAGTGATCTCACGTGTCTTGCCTGCTAAAACAGGCAAGGCCCAAAATATAAACATTATACGCCAAAGTATGCTTGTATGCAGCAATCTAAAATGGTTGTACCAAAGTCAAAGGACTTGAATTAATGGCTCCCACTTTTTTATATGGAGCTCATATCTATTCTTTATTTGCAATTGTCTTTTTAACCTTTTCCATGAAAAGAACCCAATCTTTAAAATTAGGGAAAGCGTGGATTCTTTTTAATTTGGCCCGGCATTTATAAATTATACCTTTAGCAAATATAAAATGATCATATTTCAGGAATGCGGTATATCATGATCTATATTCCAAAACAAACTCATAATAGGGAATTATTGACATTTCCCTTTAAAACATCTCAGCCAAGTTAATAATAGGTCCCATAAGGTTGAAACAACATTGCAGACCAACATCACATGCCTCATGACTTCAGTTTCTTTGCCACAGAAATTGGAAATTGCATTGTCATGATTCAACTATGGCAATTTTACATTAAAACATTGTTGGGGGTAGTATCTATGAATGAATCTAAATTGATAAAAACCTGGTTTTTAGTATCCAAGTAGTTATAAGGCATGATATAAATATTGACTCCGTCCAATAAAGTACTACCCCATTCAGCCTCCCATTTGTGTTGGCTTTGGTACAACTAGTTGATCAAATGATTGATCAATTCATATTCAAATGATGTGGCTTTCTTAACATTCCTCAGCTTGTCTAAAAGCTGTAAATCTCGGTTGGCACTCCAGCAGAAGCTGCTGTTTACCAACTTGTAGCAACGCATTATCAGGCCCAATATTTTCATGAAATTACATTTAAATATCATTAAGTCAATTGTAAAACTCACTAAAATTCATAAAGCGCTTGTTAATGCGCAGGTCAGAAATGAAATTCACCCCTTTGTTACTCCATGTTTTTCTAAATGTTGTTTTCTTGTTAACTTTATGTTAGAGTGTACCCAAAGAACCTCATCAACATTCTCCCTTTCACAACTCATTCTTAGCTTAAACCCCAGATCTCAAAACCCTACAAAGAAAGGAATTATTGAGCTGATCATAATTAAAATCTGACAAACTCTTTGGTTGTACAAACCAAATCCAATCACCCCAACCTCTGCATATCATTAAAGAGGAGAACCTTCCCATTTGCCTTATTATCTTATCAAAATATCTCTTCACCAAGCAATTTTCAAAGCATCAATGAAATGCAGGATTATTAGTAATCTTCAATCCCCCTTTCATCCCTTTATATACATGTTATTTCTATTTAATTTGTCCGGCTTGCCATCCCAGATAAAGCTAAAAAAAAAATTTGTTCAAGTTTTTGATAAAAACTATTAGGGGGGTTTGGGTAGATTGAGAAGAGGTATGTTAACTGTGATAAAGCTAAGAGATTAATAATAGTGATTTTTCCTATTGGGGTCAAAGACCTTTGTGACCATATATCTAAAATGCTCTTTATTCCCAAGTTGGGGCTCAAAGTTTAATTGAAAGATCATTTTTGTTAAGTGAGATATTAATTTGCAGCAACAAGTTTAAGGACCTTTAGTCACTGGAATGTTTGCCCCGGGGTCAAGTTTCCTCATATTTTTAAGGAACCAATTTTTAAAAGGACACTTATCATATTCAAATTAAGCAGAAATAAAAATAGAACAAAGTCTTTTATTCACCTTGAGAGCATTCATAATTGAGTGATTTAGGAAACCATCTAAAACAGTGTAGTGTCATCCGCAAATGGGTGTGATTTTGCCCTCGTTCACTGTGATCGACCTGTAAACCTTTGATACTTTATTTTTACGAAAGCAATTCCAGCAATTCTTCAGCACATAGAATATAGATATAACAGCTCAACGGGCACCCTTGACGACACCATAGTTAAATTAAAAAATTTAGAAAATGGGCCTTTAATTACACAACTACTACTATGAGTATAAAACAGCTTAATCCATTTCTTCAATCCATTCCAAAACCAAAAAAGCCAAGGCACTTTTCAATATTAAAAAAAAAAAAAAAAAAAAAAGCCTTTTCAAAATCAATGAAGAAAAGGGTACCGGGCAAATCATTACCATCTGTATATCAATATATCTAGGATGAAGCCGAACCTTTTTTACCCTAATACCTATTGGTAAAAAACCCATTTTGATCGTTCAGAGATAACGAACTAAGCACATTTTTCAGTCGATTTGCATGGCTTTTGTGACAATTTTATAATTACATTTAAGAGGGATATCGGTTCTCCAATTTTTTAATAGCTCTCATCTTTACCATCCTTTGGTATAAGCGAGATCACACCCCTCGTCTGACTAACCGATAATTGCCCTTTCAAAGGACTAATTTTAAAAGATTCTAGCAAATAGGGCTATTGTATTACAAACATTTTTATAAAATCAAGCAGGGGAAACCATATAAGAAGGGCCTGGGCTTTTATTATTTGCCATGGATTTTACAGCAGCTGTGATTCTTCCTTGAGAAGGCCTTCACAATTATCAGCCTGCCTCATGATTTAATTTTCGGGATTGTCATCACAGGTGATGCCAAGTCCTCAAGAATATTTTCCTGTTCGTGATACTCCGTCTTATACAATTCCGTTATAAAAAATCAACCTCTTCTTCAAGAATTGAGGCATTATCTGTGACAATATCACCATGTTTATTCTTAATTTACACACCACTTTTATTTTGCATAATGACGTTTTTCAAGATTAAAAAAATAGCTGGAGTTTTCTCTCCATCCTCGACCCATCTAGCTCTACTTCTAATCATGGCCCCTTTTGCTATACCATAAAATAGTTTCAAGATCCCTTTTTTTTTTTGGCATCAATATTTGTAAGCACACTTGGGTCAGAATTTTGAGAATAAGCTAATTCCAAATCAGTTATATCTTTCTCTAGATTAGCTTGCCTCTGACCTAAGTTCCTAAGGCCTTTTTGCCGAAATCTGATGGTTTCCCATCTTAAACACATTTAATTGTTTCCCATTTGTACAGGGTTGGGCATTGTTATTATTCTTGCAAAATTAGCGATAGTCTGTCGATTAAAACTAAATCACTAATTGTGATATCACTTATAAGAGAGAATTTAACTTCCAAAACCCCTCCAGATTTTTCACTCTTACTATCAAATTAACCGACACCAAAGAGTGATCAGTTCTATAGCCATGGAGAAATGATACAATTTTGGTTTAGCAGCCTGTTAAGTTTGGGTCACAAGGAAATAGGAAATAGTTCAGACGACACATAATGGGTGGATTTGTATTAGACTTCCATGTAAATCCTTAAATTAAAAATTATTTCTCTCCATAGGTTCAATCAAGGGCTCTTTTATCTAAAATTCCAATACTAGAACGGGCTTTGAAAAAAAAATTTTTTCGTTCTATCTCTCCCTCCTTTTTATCCAAATCCAAATTTCATAACACAGTTGAAATCCGCCCCCATAAATATAAGGGTGTCGCATGACAAAAGTTACCAGCAATGATCATTCATCTCCTCAAAAAAATTGTGGACCAATCATCATTAGGAGCAATATGTTTACAAGGGTAAACATTTTTTTTCACCAGCTTTAATGTCAAACAAATTATAACGGCCATAGTATCATAATATTTATCACAATTGAAAAGACAATTACTATGAAAAAGAATACCAGTGCCTCTACTATTAGTAGCACCATGGCCTCCAAATTGCTTGGCACCCATTCATTATTCAAGTTTTAATATTTTACTATACTGTGGGTTTTCTGAAGAAAATAAACGGAGAGATTTTTCTCTCAACCAAAGAAAGAGAGGCTCACATCTCTTTTTTTTTGTTCGCTCAAGCCTTTGACATTGAGAGTACATACACTTAGTTCAGTCTTTACAAGTCAAAGTTCATGAGTTCTGCAGTCATATCATTATAATGCAACCTTTGACACATGAAAAAATTAGGGATCACGCGGGACACAAACACATACATTCAAACAGTAACATCCTCAAAAATGGTTGAAAAAGTTAACGGGAGGGAAGGCACTTTATTATCACTGCGTAAAAAAAGGGGATGGTTTAATACGTTCTTATGACGAAAAAAAAAAATTAACACCATGTCTCAAGTCTTCCGTCATCGAAAGTTTCTAAAGCAAAGTTATGCAGTCAAAAACTATTTTCGGTAGTCTCTTTTATATTCTGCTTGTACCATCGGGTTCAACAACCCGGAGAGTAGCAGGGAAATTGACAAATACTTTCTACCGTTTTCTCTTGCATAGTTCTTGCGTCTTCTCCACAACTTCTTCCCTTTCAGACCTGGAGTTTAGGTGTAAGATCCTCTGCAATGATGACTTTGGCATCAGGAAACGGGCGATCCTAAAGATTCTTTGCGGCATTTAGAACTGCTGTCTTTCAATAAAATTGAAAAGCTACGTGTATGGGCCTGGCTTCTTGTCTCTTGGTTGCACAGTCTAGCTGGGTACGAGAGCTCTCTCAATTGAGATACTATCTCCATCCAATGCAAGGGTTCAGTAATGAATTTCTTCACAAAGTTCTTACATTAGCCCGATTGATTTTCCTTCTCTCCAAATTCTGCTTCATTCGTGGTACAACAAAAAAAAATAGGTTGTTCGCTAAACGATTGCCAATCCTCCCCCACTTGCACTGTCAGTTTTTCAACTTCATTTTTGTCTGCTTTAGTTTTTATCGTCGCGCCGACAAAAAATCCTCCTGTTTCTTCCAAATTAGATACCCGTGTTCTCACATCAGCGAGATCAGTTTCAATACTCTTGAGCCTATTATTAATTGTGTCTAGAAGGTCTGCTTTGCGAGTTTAGTTTATCATATATGTCTAATATTGGAATCCATAGATGCAACCGGGATATCCATTGGCCCAGCGTTACCACCGGCACCTTCGAGATTTGTGGAGTTGCCGAATTCTGCACCGTCCTCCGATGAAATTCTGCGGTATTCTCACCCTTGTCTCACGTTTAGACGGGTAATTGTTCTGCATTCCGTCTCCCCTACCTCTCGACACCTTTTAAATCAGTTTTTCTTGGTTTTGACTGTCGCCACTTAATAAAATTTCATGATAAAATCACATTTACAGGACAGGAAAAACACCACATGTTTACGGCATTGTGAACAGAAGGGCGATTTCAAGTGAAATTTAAATCTTATTATAAACGGGAGCCACCTTTTGCACGAATTCGGAATCTCTGAATTTTGTTCACCAGATCAGTCCGTCGAGTATACTTCATTAGCACACGAATAGATATTTTTTGTAGAGTCACAAAACAACGCTTTTTGAATAATTTGGGGGTAATAGTCGCGCCATATTCCCGAAGAATCCCACGTCTTTCCTGCAAATGGATGTTTTTTCTAAGACCTTTGGAGATTCTAGAGAGAATGTCATGAACTTACGTCAAAAGATCGTGATTTTTCAAAGAAATTCAAATATTGTATCTACATGTACATTATGTTAAAAAAAGACGTTCATGGGCTGTCATTTGGACTGGGCGGGATAGGTTTGGGCTGCTTCAATATGGCATGTAATTATTCTTTCTGTCACATTTATGTTTAAAATGAAGCTTACGTTTTCCTGGCATCTAAAGACTAGTGTTTTGATGAGGCAAGTGAACATTACGTTAGAAAATTAATACAAACTAAGAAACATGTTAATTCTAAAATATAGATTCTACGCAATTTGAATTTGAGCATTCAAGTGGCATAATATCCCAAATATCTTAATATTTTAAGTTCACTTTTCGCGTAATCCCCAACACTGAAAATTTCAAAATCAGGTATTAATGATAAAAACAATGTCATATGCCGTTTGTATATCCCTTACGTCCCTAGAGAAAATGACTACCAAACTAACGACCACCGCAAAAAAGGAGGTAGCCGATATATTTTCTTTAGATCTAGGGGCAATTTCCCTAAAAACAAAAAAACACGCGTTTTTTTTTAATTTGAAAAGTTAAAGGGACATTAAACCCAAATCCCTTCATAAGTAAAAAGATGATTTTATAATAAATAACTCAGAGTATTATTCAGCATACGACGGAAATGGGAGTTTTAGCACAAGAAAAACAACACCGGTGTGTTTCCAAAGGCATCCACCTGTGCCCGGTCTGTGGGACCTTTGTGGTTTTTTAATATCAATTAGTACGAGTTCACGACATTCATGTATATAGGACACATGTGATTAAAAGTTTCGGCACCTTAAAAAATTGCTTACAAATTACCTATGTCTTGCCTATTATTAATGCCCTATAGTTTTTGGGTATGTTTATTTTTATGTGTAAAATGTATCTTGTTTGATACATAATTTACCCATTCGTAAGCTATACCAGCTTCCAAGGTATTTAAACTTTGTGGATATCCATTACAGGGCGATCTAATCCTAACGGCTAATGGGGGAACTTATTTGCTAACTATTTTAGCTCTAAATATATAATACGTTTCAAAAATGATTTGTGGACAAAAAAACTACTAACGGATTGCCATGATTCTTTGTTATGCTATTTACTGAATCGGCTGAAAACCACTAGATTGGTGGTAGCATGCTTCGCGCACTTAATACAGGACGTGTATTACTAGAGCGAGATACATGCGCTTTAGCTTACACTGGCGAAACAAGAAATCAATTCGGATGGATACCAAATGGATTGTCAATTCCTGATATGAATGGATATATATAAATGGGAAATAAAGATGAATAAGAGTGGTAAGTGATAATGCGTTTAGTCTCGTTGACATCTTTGATTTGATGTATTCATCATCAAAGATAAAGGAAACATTATTTGGCTTTCAATACTGATCAGTGTTTATTGACGGGTATTTCCGTAAGGATGAGGTTGTCATAGTGTATTGCACAGTACAGTCACAATTATAATTAAAAAAAATAAAAAAAATGCCAAATTAGCTTTTTTATTGAAAGCATTGACAATCATGGATTTGATTGTTTCTTGTATAAATATACACTATTAGATCCTCAGGTGGTTTATGGGGTCGAAAGTTATATAGACAAACTCTAAAAAACCATTAAGAGCAACTTAGGAATTAAGATTGTAGGTGGATTAAAGAAAATGATAACAAGATAAAAATAATTTCAAAACCCGCCCCGTTTACATGTTTAAAATCGTTTAATTGGTTTTATTTTGATCGAAACTTATCATTGCGAGTAGACAAAATCATAACACAGTGGGATTTTGTAAAAACGTGATTTCTTATAAATAATGCGAAAAAAAATGACCAAAAATCTTAATATTAATACACAAGTATTATGGGGGACGACAGGGGAAAAACTACAACAAGATTGACGATTTGTCATTGATTGCTATGGTGTAACGGTGGCTATTTGGATATTAGTTGGTCTTTAGGATCAGTCTTTTTGAAACTATAGACCGTATTCAATAGCCAGCCATGTTGTGGACCCAAGGATAGACGCATTTCAGTACTAAAATACATTCACTGTCAATGATCACTGCGCAATCGTAAACATGGATCGATTGACAGCGTAATGTATTGTAGTCATGGAAAGTATGCATCTTGTCCACCAAAATGGTCTGGTGGCTGACGTCATATTGAATACGGTCTATAATTTCTCAGGTACCTTTAATATCACAGAAAGTGTTTGTTGCTGCAACTTACGAGACTTTTCGACATTTCTCTCGCAAGTGTGGTTACCCATGGAGACCAAGCGACTCATCAAAATCTGACATTTTGGCCAAAAAATTAATACGTAACCACTTTGTGAGCAGAAAAAATATATTGTCTGATCTAAGCATTGAGCTGGTATAAAGCATGCCCAATTTCTATTGAATCTCATTACAACAGTGGGGAAATATACAGCAGGAATTTTGCAAGTAGTTATAAAATATGCATCCTGAGAAATGGAGCTTTATCCATATACATCTTTTATTAAGATCATTTTGCCAAAATCAGTTGATGTTCTTGTTTTCATATTTTTGTCATTCATTCCTTGGTGCAGCGTACCTGCCTCCTCAACCGTGATTACAACAACTTCACCCACCCAAACACATACAACTAATAGGAACATTACGTTTATTTCGTATATCACCCACAACTGCAACATCTATCCAAAACAATAAGGTTTACAATTCTGCTTAAGTTTATGGAACGAAAAGAGTGCTTGATGAAATTTGCCCCGACACTTACGTTTCAGCAGAATACAGAACGAAAATAAATCGTCCGCAGCCAACCATTTCAGAGTTTTTCGTTCCGTAAAACGAAACTGAACTTGAACGCGAATTTGTTTTTGATATAAGTACAACGTTAGATGTGGCCTATTATGTGTAGGTGTTTGGGTGCGTGAAGCTGGTTGTATCACCACAATTATCATGAATCACTAAAACATGCTTTACGGAACAAATTCTGTATTTTAATGGACAAATACAGATCATTCAATTTTGTACTCCCATATTTACGGTCGTTGTTAACGGTGCAGTACAATAAAGTTACTAAGTCATTAAAGCCAAAAAGGGAACTGTTCAAATGGATACAAGACTAAGCGTAGATTAAGGTTGTCAGTTCGAGCGCTATGGAAAGATTACAATTATCCAGGAAGAGTAAGAATTTGTCTCTTGTTACCCAATAGGCATTAGTTCGGAATCTGTTTGAAAAAATAGTACAACACCGTTCAAACTCCAAATTTTGGTTTTTATTCCGAAAGTAACATTCTTTAAATGGGGAAAACGATCCATGATGACAAAGCCCAAAAAAGCTACTGTTCATTCATTTTTAAACAAATATGAGGTAGTCTGACATTTTAATATATTTAAACGATACGAATAGGACCACGATAAATAGGACACGGTGTTTTCGCTAATTGAAAGCGTCATATAAAAAACGTGTTAGCACCCGGCTAAAAAATTCGCTCTCTGCCCATATATGTCACCAACATGATAGATTCACAATTTGCCCTTTACGGAATTCATTTTGAAACACCTCACTTCGTCGTAGAACATTGAGAATGAAATTGAAAGTCAAACGTAGGTAGGAGAATTAGGATAGCGTTGTTTCCTTGCAGATTTTCGTTTGTTTTCGGCTCTGAAAGAGGCCATGATCCCTTAGGTTCGACGCGAATTATGTTAATTATTTGCTCCTGATGAAGCGCCTTTATTTCGGTCAATTTGGCTTCATTTCAAAACACACTTAAAAACGTGTGCAGCCAGCACACGTTTCCCCCCTCTTGCATGTTGGAGAAAAAAAAAAAATAGATAGTAGCAACGGGAAAGACCCTCGGCCCTTCACCTGTTCAAACACCGGGGATGTTCTTTCATTGTTGTAATTCCAATAAAAACTTGTGGATCGGTATCGTCAGTAAAACCAGCCAATTTCTGGGCGCGATTTCCTCAATGGTGTTAAGCTAGACGAGACACCTCGTGGTCGTGACGTAAGCAATAACGTTGCAAATTAAATTTTTAAAGATATTGTAAACAGAAAGAACCGGGCTGCCATGCCGGCGTTTAATACATTGGCTTGTCAAGCGTGTGAGTTGTCACTTTCGAAACATTTAAATCACCGAGTGATATATAGATTGACATTTATGTTATACCATTGCGCGCTTAAATTGTTTTGAAAGGAGAGAGTCGAAACTTTGACAAAAATTTCCAACTTAGCTTATGGACAGTCGTTTCGTTTCTGATATATCACTTCAGTGAGTGCACACAAAGATTTCCCCAACTTTTCTTATTTGAAGTTAGCACTTTCAGAATCTAGCAATATCTCACGAAATGATTATTTAAAGGTTCTGGACTCTTTGACTGTTTGTCGTTTTAAAGAACATTCTTGTGTCCCATCGAAAGCATTTCGGAAGAACTATGTAATGTGCAATGGATAAAAAATGGCCGGATGTGGCAAAAAATGCGTTAACCCATTGTTTAAGTCGCGTGTAGCAACTTGAGGTCTGGATGTTGATTACGTTCAAAGGGATTGAGGGAGGCTTTCAACACTATTACTCTACTGGGGTTCAGATGTTTAATTGGAGGTGTGTAACACGGGCGATTGCACCCAGAGAGGCTTGGAAGGGAAGAAAAAGCTGGAAAAATCATGCTAATCGTTCTTTTGCCTTCTCACTTGGACATTTTACTTTCAACCGGGAAAATAATGCCTCAAAACCACCTCCAACCGAGAAAATATGCCTCAAAACCGGGAATTTCCCCCCTCTGACAAGTGAATCCTGTACGCCCCTGATTAGAGGTGGTTTTGGGGTCGGCGGGGACATAATTATGCACCGCGTAATTTCGAGTTCTGCTTGTCTCGCAGCTATTCTGTTAAATTAAGTATGTTTCTTCCAAACATTACACATCTCGCATTGGAAAACTAATGAATAAAACAAAAATAGTAAAAAAGCACCACTTGATATTAAATGATGTATCCCTAATTACTCACATTTAAGCGCAAAACTGTCTGGGATTTTTTTGTGACAAAACAAAACAAAGCCATTTCAAATATGTTTAGATTATTATTCAAATTGAACCACGTTATTTGCACGAGTGTTCAAAGCACCCTCTTTCATCTCCTGAAACAAAAACATGTAAGACCTTGAAGGTCTTGCTCAAATTGTATTATCCCCTAGTCGGAACTTCACAATGGTACCATGTTACTCCAACGCCTACGTGCACAACGTCACCTCAATATGCATTAGAGCGTATAAGGTAGAAAGGGCTGTGCCTGGGGACCCCAAAGGAAGTCGTGAGATCTTTTAAAAATCTATCACTGACTTTTCTTTGACACCAACACCTTAAACGCAAGGATACATTTTATACAATGATTCAGAATTGAATCATACGATCTTCATCAATAACATCACTTCAATACCGTAGCCTTTCTAATCAAAATAATTGCCATTTCTGACTTAAAGTAGATAACTTTACTCACTTGTATGACATACATCACGGTACACGAGGGAAATCATTTGAGATGCTCTTCATAGAGGACATATCATTTGAAAATTATTTTCAGCAGGTTGGTAAGAAACATGTAAAGTCACATCGTGTGTTAGCCTTAACACTTAACTGCATAAGGGGGGGGGGATTCCTAGGTACCCAACTTTAGTTTTTCAGCCGGCGATTTTTAACGCTGCAATATATTTGGTTTATATTTTTTGTATTTGTCTAACTTTTAGTTGCGCTTGCATTGGTGCAAAAAAATTCAAATCCATCGCGTCGTTTTTGCGTTAATTAGCATGGGTCCCTAGGAGCCCCCTCATGCACTAACGGAAGTGCCCATGACAAAAATGAAAAATCTTATTAGAGTTACTGTGATTCTGATTTTCAAAATGCATACACCTAGTGACATAAGCAAAGTAAATAATTAATTAAAAAAATCTTGCAAATTATAGTAGGCCATTGGAGCCATAATATAATACATCATGTAGCGGTTTACTGTAGGAACCTATGGTAAATTATACAAGTAACCCTAAAAATATAAAATGGCATGAGACATTTATGTTTGTGCTTTATGTGGTAAATATAGTTCATTCTTCACCAATTAAAGTAATCAGCACAAGTCTAGTTGAAGCAATGCCGTAGAAAATGCAGAAACAAATTAGTGTCTTTTTCGCACATTTTGACGCGAAATTAAAATCAATGTTTTGCCCCTAATTTTCTTACTGAACAACTTTCTTTAGTTTTTATTTCTTTATTGTTGATGTCTTTGAAGCCTTCTAACATGTGGTGGATTTCATCTAAACAATCCCTTAGGAAAGTGGTTATATTAGGGGGGTCCCTAGGAACCCCCCCCCCCCGTTATGCACTAACGGAAGTGCAAACCCCTTATGCAGTTAAGTGTTAAGGGGGTTTGACAAGTTGGTTTTTAGTGCAATTTTGACCGCATGTGTTAAAGGGATTCTGTGGCATTAAACAATATTTAGATACACCCAGTCATTTTCTAATATTTGAAAACAATTGTAAAGTGTGGGTTTTGTACTATTTCTCAAGAGAACTGTCCGCCTGATATAGGCACATTGCTCTCTGATCAATACCAAAGGTATGCTAATCCAAGGCAACACACTAGCAATGTGCCAAAAGCATGTCAGGTGAAATGTGGATTAAGTGCATAAGGGGCGTCCGTGTTTTAACGCAACACTATGTTAGTCATTATTTTGGGTAATTGAACAACTTTCAGTTGTGCAACTTTTGATAAAAAAATTGAAATCCTACACTTCGGTTCCGAAAAAGTAGTCCCCAATTCTTTTTCAAATTCTTGTTGCATATTTAGAATGCATACCAATGTATTAAATCACACCTGAAGTGAATAAGCCGAAAACGCCGTCTTCATGAATAAAACTTCGTTTTCGTATTTTCTGTCGTGCACGACAGGAAATCAAAACATGTTTCTGTTTCCCTATAATAGGGCCGATCGGGACAACAGGCAATTATGTTTTGGGTTTCGTTTGTACTTGTTTGTCTAATAACCTTCGAAACGTTATCGGAAGCTGTTCTCCAACATATCAAGGGCGAATTAAGAGAATTTTTTTTCCTCAAAAAAATCTCCTCGCGTCCCTTTAACTATTTACTTGCCGATATGTAAATAACCTAAAATAGGTTCGGAATCCATTTCCCTGTAGAAATGAGTGATAAAATACATGGTTTAGAAAAAAGGTCTTATATAAAATCCTTAATTGTTTCCCTTCTTTTGGTTCTTCATAATCAATTAAAAAAATCGAATTGCAATCCAGCCGATTGTACAGCAATGTAGACAGCAAACCGAAAGTCGATTTTGGCGATTTGAGAGTGTGCAACATCCATGGGTAGTACCATGGTCTACAAATGACCTTGTTCAGCCAACATCATTTGCCAGTACTCATACAAAAAGGTCAGAAACAGTCCTTACAGTAGAGTTGATTCTCTAACTCCAACGGATTTGGAATGAGAACATATGGTTTGATAACATGTTAACTATTTAGAATTTTCTGTGAAGGTTTGTGATTACGTGTTAGAGCAATGGACGTCAATATTTCTGATATCTTGGCAGCCATCGCCTGTTTCAATCCCCCAATTTAACAGAGTACACCCTCTATCAGACTTAATCTCGGTATTTCCCTTTTTGCATGTTTATTATGTTTGCAATGTTTACCTAAGCTGAAAACAATGTCTTCATGTTTTAAAAACAAACATTTCAGAATATCCCGCCAATAAAAATGTTTTATTCAATCGAGTAAAGGTAATAGTAAGATACGCACCAAATCAGGTCGTGTGAATTGTACTAGATTTTTACTGTGTTGAAAAAGCCTACCAGAAATGGGAGTGCAATGGCACAATTTGATACATTTTAGGGAAAAAAAATCTATTGCTTATAGTCGAATTCAGAATTGCACTGTGTGGGGCAACCATTGCTGGTATTTTGACCTCGTTCAATGCACATTATTTGCTGTACAACAAAATTTAAAACAACACTTACAGTGGATTTGACTTCTCTAATGTTTTGTAATGTTTTTGCTCGATAACATTCTATGCACATTTAGAAGTTCAGTTAATGATTACATATACAGTATTAAAGCAATGACAACGCCAAAATTTGTGAATAGAGGTACTGCAAGGAACGTAGTCTACCAGGGGCTACAAAGCTCTGTTTAAGACTTTTAGAAGGTTCAGGTTTATTTATTCCATTCAGATTGACGATCATGATACAAATCAATATGGTATAATACAATATATTACAAGTAGATAAGGGTTATAAAGTAAGAATAATTTTAATTATTTTAACATTTAAAAATTATTTTAACATTTAAAGATGTATCATACACTCGCAACATGTATGGTCCCACTTGCACGGTAGAAAGTACTTGATGCAGGAGTTGGTACATTGAATTGAATGTCGATTAGTGTACGTAGGGAATAATAACCTTTTTACAAATGCGTCAGCAAAATGGCACCCCAATTCTAGCAAGATTGATCGGGGACTTCATGCCCCACTAAAGAAAGAATGCAAATTTTGACCTACGAGAAGTTTTTGTTCTGAGGGCCTAGCGTGCTTCGGGCTGGTCCTTGTATTGTTTCCATTAAAATTGCCCTAGGATTTGAGAAAAAATCGGTAAATTATGATGATATGATAAGATATTGCGGAAATCTTCAAGGGAAGCCAGTCCCGGGAACGAAAAGCGAGGAAAAGAGACGAAAAAATACCAATATCACCTTTCAATGCCCCCGAGGTAGATCTGGGGTTCCACTGACCAATAAACGCGGATATCAGATGACGTTTTCGCGCTACTGCTCCCGGCGCCAAAGAGTATGTTCTGGTGAAAGTTCGTAATAAATATTTTATTAGTTTTTTTTAATAAAAAGCACGGACGAAACCAAACCAATTAAAAGCATTAACCGTAAAAATAAGTGAGCAGTTAGCTAAATAGTTAAATTGGGATAAATGATATGTATCGCTGTTTTACCAGTTGCACTTAATTATCAACCTTATTTATTGTTCCACAACTATCGATTAGTCTACGTTTAAGCCAGTTTCTCTCGTTTGTCTCTTAAAACAATCATATTTGTTTTAATCATACAACGCAATATAATATATATATATTAAGTATATATATCTATATATATAATACGTAAGAAATGGTGAATTGACACGAATCTGAGTGAATTTTGTAGTTATTTTTAAAAAAAGTAAAAAAAAACTCTATGATTAATTTTAATTTTATATATAGATATAAAATTATATATATATATATGAGATTATACACGAATCCGACGGGCGACTATGATCGCCCCTACGCGTGGCGGCGCACTCACCATCCGCCATGACTGGGGGGCATCTTTTGCATTCTCGTTTACTTTGTACGTCTACCACAAAGAAGCGATAATTTTGATCAGTTCTGATGGCAAAAATCACACTATTTCACTGTTATCCATTGTATATCATAATGGGTGGCTCAGGAAAAAAGTAAGTTTATTGGCGCACAACTAGCGCTAAAAAAAGATACAAAATGGAAACAAAAGCGTGTGAAATTCACTGACAGTGACCACAGATTAATGTGAATGTCTGACAGGCCGTACCAGATGGCATCCCAAATGGAAAAAAACCACGGATCTGCCAATGAAGTGGTGGTTTTTGTTAAGTGGAATGATTTTATTTGTATTATTTTCATGTAGTTTGCTTAAATACGATTGTGTTTCAAAAATTCCATTAAAAACATGATTAAATTTAGTTCCATATGTCACGTACATCACTACATGAGCTACAATAAAAAAACCAAAACAATCTCGTATCCATTTCATATCCATCTAAATACCACATTGTAACTCGTCGGTCATTTTCACGTGTTACTGAAAGTCCAGGCGTAGCACATTCCATGCACAACGAGGATAATTTTGGTGTCAGATCTACGAATCGATCACATGGGCAAGGGAGCGTCCTTTATAAAACATAGAAAACCGCAGCGGAAGATGTCACCGTTTCAGCACATACGCCTCGGTCTTTGGGAACTATTCAATTTTTCACGTACCCGGAATTTATCAACATTCTGTTGTTACTTATTTTTGTCTGGATGTTTGAATTTTACGAAAAATGATTTTTCTCACGCGGCGTATTACCAATTTTTAAACACGTTTCTACCTAAGCGTTCATTCTCGGCACGCAAAGTGGGCAGATAACCTTCAATTTTTACACAAACCAGCAAGACCACTTGCCCGGAATTCCAGGTTAGGCCCAGTCCATGACATATACCTTACCATAAATCCATGGGGTGAAAGACGGTGGAAAATTGTTTAAAAATTGCGAAAAAGGTAGGATGTACCGTGTGGTTTACTGTGTGGTTTGCGTGGCCCAGACTGCCCCCCCAGTAATCGCGGCGACGTAGAGGGTGTCCTCTCAAGGCTTCCCCGTCGGATTCGTGTAATATATCTATATAATATATTATGTTATATATTATTTTCTATATATGGATTATATTATTTTATATATATAGAGATATCTATATATATATATATTATATATATATATATAATATATATATATATAATATAGATAAAAAGCTGCGTCGGGCATTACATATAACATATAAAAGGATCAAATCAAAGTAAAGAATGCCGTAATAATAGATAAGGAAATGATATCTAGTATAGGGATTATCAATATATATATATATATTCCGACATTGTAACATGCTTATTCCTTTGTTCTTTTCACCATTATCCCGTGATTTGCCCTCCTTATCTACCCCTCACTCATTACCCCCCGTTTGTTCTTCGTGTCCCCTTTTTTTTTAATTTATTAGCTAACAGGGTAACGGGCCATCGATTTTGACTTGGATGTAATTGAATTTGGCGACATGCACTCTCGTCGAGGCAGGTGCCCGTCTGAGTTCTTTTATCACTG